>PVJC01029483.1:0-21841 GCA_004026665.1 Murina feae
AGCTCAAGCCTCCTGCCTAGGCTACACCTGCTTCGCTCCAGCATGGCCTGGCCTGGGCCTCCCGGGGCCTCTCTGAGGAAGTAGGAGAAATACACCTAAGTGTCGTGTGGGGTCCCCGTGTCTGCCCACTTCTCAACAACTGACTGGTGACCCCCAGACTCCCACTGCCTGTCAGGCTGAGCCCCCTGGTATTCAAGGCTCTCCACAAATGTCCCCCGTTCGAGTTCTAACCCTGTTCCCAGGTGGCCCAATCTGAACACTAAGCATTTTATGCCATGTCGTTGAGTATTTGTCACACATGAGAAAGGTACTATTATGATCGTTACAGGTGAACAGTTGAAGGCTCAGAGACACAGAGTGACCTACCCAGGTCGCAGAGCTGCCCAGTGGTTTGCAACCAAGACTCAGACCTGGCTCTGGGGTCACCTTTCTGCCCATGCACACAGATGCTCTCCGCTGAGGCAGACCCGTGTGTGTGTGTGTGTGTGGGGGGGGGGGTGGGCAGACCCCTGAGGCTAGTATCTTGAGTTTGTTCTCCCTGCAGCTTGGAGCGTGCATCACCTCAGTGAACTGTGAACTTCTGTGGCTCTCATACGGGGATGGCCATTCGCACCTCCAGGGACTGGGCTGTAAAGCCAGACGATGCATAAATGAGCACCTGGTGGATGCAGGAAGGGTGGCGTTGCTGGCACCCTACCAGCCCCCTAGGTGTTTAGTAATTCTTACTTGAGTTGGAGTCTGTCCTTTGAAACACATGGTTTCTCGCTGCATTTGCACAATGAAGGTGGATGAGTCGCTTTCTTCCGGGAGAGTTTTGCGAGTTGCTCCCCCTGCAAACCTGCCAGCACTCCCTTCCCTGGCCTGCACTTAGCTGCTTATAACAGGGGCTCTGAGCCTCAGCGCTGCTTTGTGGTGTGGTCTGTCCTGTGCACCGTGGGGGCAGCATCATGCCTGGTTGAGAACCTGGTTGTCGATGCTTTGCCATCTCTTGAATCCACTGCCATCTGTCTTCCAGGGAGGCTGCCCAGATCTGCAGTGGGAGCACGGGCCCCAGATTCTAATTGTCTGGGTTTGGTCCTGGTTCCACACTGTGTAACTCTGGGCAAGTTATCACCCTTTCTAAGCCTCAGTCGCTCCATCTGTACAATGGAGTACTTGTGTTCACAGGACTCTGGCAAGGATTAAATGACAAATGTAATGTACTTGGCATTGTGCCTGGGAAGAGGACAATGGGAGACCGGAGGCGAGGGTGGGCTATGTAGGGTCTCAGCCTGGGCAACGATGAAGAGGGCCCAGGGACCAGAAGAGTCTGAGGCTGTGTCTCTGCCACCCGGCAGCTGGGGGCCCTCATCCATGCCTTGTTCCTGGCTCCCAGGCACTTCCCCCGCAGCCTGTGCACGGAGGTTAATGAGCTGTTCAGTTTCCATGACTTGCAAGGCCTCCCTCCCTCTCTCCCTCCCTCCCTCAGCTCAACACCTTCTGTGCCTGATTGATGGTGGCCCTGGGGCCACAGAGGACCACAAGCCAGAAACAGGTCAATGTATTAGTTCCAGGCCCTGGGGAAGACTTTGCCTCCTTCTCTTCTGCTCAAAATATGAGAGGTGAGGATGGAAGCTTCTGGACTTGTGTCACCCTCCTCCCCACATCCACACTGTCTGAGCTAAATGCAGATCTGAGCATGAAATACCCAATGTTTATTGGTTGTATATGCCAGGAATGGTGTTAGTTTTTTTACCTGCTCCTCATTCTGACCATAGTTCTCTTAAGTGAGAGTAATTATCATCATCTCAATTTTACAGGCAGAGAAACTGAGGCTCAGAGGGGATGTCACTGCCCAGCCAGGTCACATCGCTGGTCTAAGGGGGCACAGCCCAGGACTGAACTCAGATGCTGCAGGAGACTTTGACTTCTTGGACTCTGCATTTCCCTATCTGCAAAATGGGCAACTCATATTAGAGTGTTAGATACCAGCTGTAAGAGAGACATGGGGGTGAGCTGGCGCCTAGGTCAACGCTCAGTACAGAAACTGGGGGTGAAGTCTGCTCTGTAGTCACTTGGGCTGGCCCTGCACCACAGCCATCCTAGCGATAAACACCGACTCCATAGCAATGAGCATCAGTAGAGAGATTCCTAGGGGCCAGCACAGCCCCAAGCACTGGTGTTAGCCCACGGAGGCCCCACAGCACTGGGAGGAAGGGGCCATCTTACAGACGAGGAGGTGGAGGCTCGGGGCGCTAAGCAGCCCACTCGAGGCCACACCGCTCGCACATGGTAGAGCCAGAGTCTGACCCTGGGTCTGTCAACGGCTCTCACTCCTGACGCGTGTGCAGGGAAGAACTTACTGTTCTTCCACGCAGAGCTGTCCTGCCACTCTCGGTCCCCAGCTCTCAGCTCCTTCTGCTTTGAGCGAGTCCGATAGTCCCTGTTCCCCTGGCTGGCTTCCGGGTCAGAGGAGGTCTTCTTGCATGAAAGTGCTCTGTGACCTTGAGAAAGTCAAGGGACTTAGGAGCCCGTGGCGCTGTGTGTGGACCCAGAAGAGCATGAGGGTTGGGGCCTTGCCTTGGGTCGGGCCAGTTAGTTCATCCTCTGCACCAGCTTCATCTGTCAAATAGAAGTGGGTGGTTCTGGGGAGTAAGGAGACGATGCTGAGTACTTCATGGGCTGGGTGTACAGCAGGAACTCACTAGGCAGAGACATAGCTCTGTGTGTGTATATGTGTGTGTGTGTGCATGTACACATACGTGTGTGTATCTATGTATTTACACCATATTCATCCCTACAGAGAAACCCACCTGTGGCTAGCCAGATGGAATACTAGACCAGGCTATGATAATATGCATTGCTGTTCAACAAAAACTCACTTCCCTCCTCCCATATTAGGAGGAATCTCCAGCCCTTCCTCATTGACAGGCTGAGTCATGTGACTTACTTTGGCCACCGGGATGTTAGTGGCTGTGGTGTGAGAAGATGCCTTGAACTTGACTAAAGCCTAATGAGGAGCCTTAGTTAAGCCCAACCCAGACCTATAGATCCAGGAGCACGAGAATAAATGCCAGATGTGTTAAGATGTGGCTTTGGGGGAGGTTTGTTACACAGCATGATTGTGGCTACAGCTGACTGATACACTGGCCAGTGTCACATCTCAAGATTCCTTCTGTGCAACAGACAACAACAAAATTCAGAGCTGTTTTGGCAGCAGTGCAATGCAGTAATTCTCAAATTCTTTATTGGCATAAATAATTCAGACACTGGATTCTCACTAAACATTGCACTAAACACAAGAAACAACAAACTTGTCGGCACAGAGGCACACTACCTGTCCGACAGCCCACGTTAGAAAGACTTTTTTGAGAAGTGTAGAAAACTTTATAAATGATCTGTACAAATATACACTGTGGATCCTCCATCTATCTGGCCTTCCTTTCCTGGATGGCATCTGAATCGATTGTTCTTTCCCAGCAACGAGATGTTGGCAATGAGTGAGAGACAGAGACCAAGACAGATACAGAAAGGGAAAGGAAAGAAGTGGCCTCAAGAATGCAAACCACCTTCTGACATGAACGCGTTCTGTGACAGTCAGCACAACCATGGAGAAGACAATATGGGCCATTGGTCCATGTCGGTCTGTACAAGAAATAGTCTTTATATATAATATATATGTATCCTATTTATAGGTATATAGACTTTGTGTATAGAAAAGGTAACAGCATAGTTTACATACAGAGAAAGCCTTTTTACAATGACAACTTTTCTAAGGTCAATAACTTTGAGAGGAATCAACCACTGAACCATGCGGTAAGTGTGCGGTAAGTGCGGAGCCCAGTGCAAAACCACAGCTCAGAGAGAGAAAGGAATGAGAGGTGTGGGGGCACTTGACCACCCAAGTCTGAGATATTCTTGGCCTGGCCCAGCCATGGGCAAGGACACTCCCCTGGTGTGACCAGGTCACCTGGCCCCAGGGAATCCCCTTGGCTCCCTGAGATTGAGCCTGTCCTATGGATGCTGACCCCACATCACCTGGGAGGTATCCATGAGACTTGGGCATCCCTCCCCATGTCCACCAGAACACAAGTATCTAAGAAAACACATAACCCACCACCTCCCAGTTCCAGACTTCTGTTTTCTCAGGACTGTCCCCTGGGAGGTGGAATTCCTGGGGTCATTTCAGTTGAGCTGTTGACAAGAGAAACCACATTTACTGAGCACCTACTGTGTGACAGGACTTTGGGGATGCTACTGACATTCATTATTTCATTCACTCCACAACCTCAACGGTTAGGGATGTACTAAGTGCAGCATGAAGCCAAGAAAATCTAAGGTTGCTTTGGAGGACCTGCTGGCACTGAGAAATCAATGGTGAGGTCATTGTCCAGAGAGAGAGCTGCTGAGTGGAAGCAGGTAAGCAAGTCCTGTTAATTCACAGCGACCACACACACCAGGGGCAGCCCAAGATACCAGGTTTCCTGTCTTTCAGGCTCTGCTATCTATTTACAGGGACAGTAGGACACACCATCCCACCGAGATGGTTGAGACGTTCTCCCCACACTGTAGTCTGTATGGCAGACTTGGCCTGTGGCCCACTATGACCTTCTTCAGCCACTCTGTAACAAATCAGTATTTTGCCCATCATACCTGTAATGTTTAGCTGGCGACCTTTAGCATAAGGTCTTTCCATCAATAAATTTCCATGTTTATGCTTGTCCTTGACCTTGATGGCCTATGCACAGAGTCACATAGACTGTCAGGAAAGAGGCCTGGGCGAGACAGCTGAGGGAGGTTTTCTGGTGTGGCAGGGCAGATCTGCGGGCCTCAGAGAGATCAGAGACATGGGCCATGGGAGGAGGCAGAGGGAAAACGAAGCAGAAGCAAAGAGGGAAGAAATGCTTTAGGGAGAAGGGCTGACAGCCAATCCATTGATAGCAGAGACGCCCATGGACTGAAGACCCCGAAAGAGGAGGACTGAGAAACAGAGATCTTGGGACAAGGCAGGCAGGGACAGACAGGGAGGCCCAGAGGCCAGGCAGAGATGCAGAGAGAACCTGAGGCCTGACTCAGGAAGCTCACACCCCTGGGACGTCTTCCCGGGATACCAAGGCCAACAGCAGGGACCAGGGCGTGGTGGGGGGAGAAGTTCAGGCCTCCACTATCCCTATCTCCTCCACTGGACTCGGGTCCCCCGTAAGGAGGGGTCAGGTTTCTCCCCTTCCCCCCCAGAAGTGCAGGAGGCACTTTCTAAGAACGCAGTGAGTATATGAAATAAGCCTGGGGAACAAAGGGGTAAGGTTGCTGATGCTGGGATCAGCTGAGGGTGTGGCAAGTGTGGTCAGGGGCACAAATTTTTAAAACATGGAAACATTTGTAAAGAATTCTTCAGCTGCTTAATTGGAGGCATTTTATATCCACGAATGGGTCAAAGAGTAGGAGCTCTGGTGGTACTGGGGACCAGGGTGCCTTGTGAAATGTGGGCACCAAACGGAAGCTCATGGAGAGGGGGGAGCGGGGGCGGGAAGGCTCCCAACTGCTTAGAAGTCAGGGTTGGAGAAGCTGGGCGAGGTGATGCCTGAAGTCACCATTGGGGCTTCTGGCCTTTCATTCCTGACAGCAGGGCCAGGATATGTGGAGGGGTAGGGGGTGGGGGGTGGGGAAGGAATAACAATCCTCAGCACTGCCTGGGGGTAGGTGGGGGAAGAAGGGGCCGGTTCCTGATGGTGTTCAGGCTTGGCCAAAGGCAACTCATACTCCCCTAACGCCCAGTCCTGTCAGGCACTGCCCAGCTGGCTGCTGTGATTGACAGGGGGCTGCACAGCGCCCCCAGGAGGTAGGCCAGGTGGGGCCTGGGTGTGGCAGGAAAGTCCCTCAGGTAGCCTGTGTCTACACTGTAGCTACAGAGCAGTTACTTGAACTTACATGAGTTCATATGTACCCATTTAACAAGTACTCGTATTATTACTATTGTTGTTACTCTAGTAGTATTAGCAACACAGATAGAAAAATGAGCAGAGGAAGATGGCTACACTCTGGGAGGACCAATGCATGGCATTAATTGTCCAGGATGCACTTAATGCTGCCACTGCCCCAACCCGGACAGGGGGTGGAGGGAGATCGACTCAGCATCCTTCTTAGAAGGTGCGTGGCTGAGTGGCCCCACTTCCCAAGGCAACTTCCCCAGCCCCAGTCCTGGGACTGTGGGAACCTGGGATCTGAAAGCCCGCCCATCCCCATCCTCACATCAGCCTCCAGGGACGGAGGGGGGTGGGAACTGTCTGCCACCTCTTGTCCACTTTACTGCTTCATCTCCACCAGAGAGTCATTACGACTCTCTTAGCTAGAATCAACTAGGGCCTGGAGGGGGCCTTCTGCCCCGGGAAGCCAGAGGGGATGCCCTGAAGAGTCCCCCGCAGGGCAGCACTGGGGTTGCCTGAGGCCAGTCTTAAGGTTTCAGTGCAATAAGGGGACTTGTTTCCCAGAAGGACCGGGGATGGTGGAGTGGGTGACTGTGGAGGGAACGGGAGAATGTGGCAGGAAGAGCCGGCCTGGGGTGACTGACCTGCAGTCACTGCTTGCCTAGGAGTCGAGGCCTCAGACCCTGTCTTGTCCTGTGGACAATAAAGGACCCGCCCACATCCTCCTCGCCTAGGTGGCCTCCCAGCCAGGAAGATGCTAAGTGTCACTTTAACACCCATCTGCACGCCTAGCTGCTCCCTGCACTTTCCCGGTTCCCTCTGTCCACCTCCCCTTTCCTCCGAGCAGAGGCTGCAGTGGCAGGAGCTGCATTTAGATCCCAGTAATGTGGCCGGGAGACAGCGTCCTCAAGACCTCAGGCCTCGGCTCCACCCATGAGAGCAGACAGGACACTTGTCCTTCACCCTCCCAGGGCTTCCCACTGCGAAACCTTGTCTCAAAGGAAAGCCTTCAAGACCTTCCCCAGATGGACGCGCTTCACCCCCCCTCTCCCCCAGTCCAGCTCCTCCCCGGTCCCCTGCTCACCCACCCTGCGGCACTGTCCGGGGCTGTCTGGCCCTCATGCTGCTTCCTCTGCCTACAATGGTTCTCAACTGGGGGTGCTCCCTCCACCTAACCCCGTCTCAGGGTACTGGTACCCCCACTGGTTCCTTCCACAGGCCTCCCTGGTTGTAATTTATACACTGTCATTGGCTCGCTTCCTGTCTATCTCCCCTGCTGAGCTCTAATCTTCAGTTCATTCCTCCCTGAATGCAGTGATCTCAGATAGAGTAGATGCTCATTAAATGACCAGTTGACTACGTGCTGATGAAGACATGAGCCAGACTGTAAACCGACGCGATAGGCTTCCGGTGAGGACACCAGGCTCCTCCCACCGCGGCAGCCCTCACTCACCTGGGGGAAGGCTTCTCTGCCTAGCGCTTGCCTGTTTCCTCCTGCTGTCTTGGCACCGGTCTTTCCAAAATTCTCACTCTAGCAGTGCAGGTCAGGGTACTTTCAAACTAAATGAACGAGGCAAGCTGGTATTTTTTTAAGTGGTGGAAGAGAAAAATTAAGATTTGTTTTTAATCATTAGACTTTCAAATCTAAGAAGGCATGATGCAAATAGCACATTGGCATAAACAATTGCTGCCCGCTCAATGGAGGGAGAGAGTCATTCTTCTGAGCTAATTTAAGCTTCATACACGGCAGCTATTTTTCATCCCTACTATTGTGTAATTTTCTCCTCAGCTCACGGTCCAGGGGGAGATGTTATCTGGCCAGGAGATGGGGGTGGTGAAGAATAAGGGGAGGAAGGAAATGAAGAGGCAGTGGAGCCACCAAGCTTAGTTCTGAGAGGCGATTCTAGAGCTGGTGGTCCACTAGGACCCCAGGGACTTTCATCTGGGTGAGAACTAGATTTTGAGCCTTCCATGCTAGGAAGAAACCAAAAAGCCACTGGAGTCAGGTTCCCTTTCCTCCCATCCTGTATATGCAATGTTCCCTAACCTCACAGATGTCTAGATTGAACTACAGAATCTTTTACAAACCACCTCAAGTAAAGAATGGCTTTCCTACTCCCCTACCCACTGCCACATGCACGCACGCACACACATACACCATCTTCCCTTGAGGCTCCGGGCCTGCCAGCCCAGCTGTTCCGTGTGTGGGGGAGCACTCAGGCCTTGAGGGAGCTGTTCCCTGGAAGATAAACGATGACTCTCCAAGCAGCAGATGACCACAGGCTCACAGGAATGGTCTCAGGATAAAGTCTTTCTGTATTTTCCAGGTTCTATTGAAAAAAGCTTCGGCAGGGTCCTCAGAGGCTGCTGACCAGCTACAGCCAAGACTTCAAATGACTGGATTTCTGAAAGTTTTCAAGACCTTAGTTCTAACCCCACCTCTGCCTCTAAGAAGGGACTTAACGTGGGAGAGGTTGCCTTTTCGCTCAGGTTCCTTCTTCTGAGGAAGGAGGGGAGGCATGAGATGAGCGATGGTCACTCATCTGCCCTGAGGCTGCATGCGTGGTCCGCAGGAGGGCATGCTGGGATTAATGGCTGCCAAGAGCACAGGAGGGGGTAGTGGTGGAGAAACGTCATATATTTGCCCTCCTTAGATGAGAGCATCCTTCTAGATGTAGATCATTCTAGATCCTCATTCCAACAACTTGGCTGATGATACAAATTCAGGTGAACACCTCAGTGACCTGTCAGGACACCCGCTATTATTCCCACACTGGTCTCCACGCCATGGTTTGGGGGGAAAGCCACCCCACTACAAATCTGACCCCTTCACTGGAAGACATGATCGATCAGCCAGCATTTTCTCTTGTGGCGTCCTTGAGCGGGGACCGCTGTTCATGTGCGTGAAGCTGAGGTCTAACGTCGCGGGGCCTGTGTAGGGAAGAGCCAATCCATCTTTCCCCGCGCCCAGCATGCAGCCTGTATGTGCTGGTGGTCAGCTGTTCTTTCCTGCGGACCAGCCCTTTGGTCTTTGCTCTCAGAGAACCATGCAAGACACCAAGTCGGCTCACAGAGGTCAATCTTATTGGTGGTTGAGAAACCAGCCTGGGAGAGCTTGGGCAGAATAGCCTGCTGGGAGCCTTTTAGAGATTTAACCACAGGCGAGTGTCTTAAAAGCCCTAATAAGTCCTGCAATCAAGAAATAAATGTAATCTTGTTTTGCCTAAGCATTTCTAGTGCATATTTGTCCCAGAATCCTTCCAATAATGCAACACGCTCTAGTCTGCCGGGGAGTTAAAGGTCTGCGGAACACGTCTGGTGAACTGGGTCTAACCGCGATCACGCGTGCTTCAGACAAAGCCCGTTTCCTCCGGCTCCAAGCTCAATAGAGACAGCGCCATCTCACCCTGCGAGGTGACTCCTTCATATTCTTGGGGTGAAGGAAAGGGGCTGAGTGAGCAGGAAGGAAGGGCCCTTTCCCAGCCCCTGGAAGAGGAGCACTCACTGGTGGGCCTCCTGGGACAGAGGACCAGCTAGACGTCCAGTGAGAGGGGGTGAGGCCGGCTGCTGGAGCAGGTGCTGGAGGAACCCAGACACAGCTCTGCCGACCTACACTCACATTTCCTGGAATCTGGCGGCCGCTGGCAGCCCGTCAGTCTGGGCATGTAAGTGGGACCTTCCCCATAAACTCCCACGAGGGGCCCCACCCTCCCTGCACTTCCTTCGATGATTTCCTGTTTCTCCCCGTCCTGGTCATGAGCTGCAGGTAATGTCAGATTCTGGGGCTACCCCATCCCGACCAGCTGCTGGACACAAGCCACTCAAAATGGTAGTGGGCTCCTGGGAATGGACGAGTCCAAGGACTCACATTTACAACGTTGGCTCTAACACTTAATAGGCTGGTTTGCATCTACTGCCCATACTTTCCTGGCCTGTGAAATGGGGATAATGGTACGTCGTGGGGATTCAGGTGGCCTGGCACATAGTAAGTGCTCAGTGCTCAGTGGCTGAGAGAGATGGATCATTACTCTGCCTCCTAGGGCCCGATGCCTGGGGTCACCTGATCAATGGGTCTCTTTATGAATCATGTCCATTAAACCTGGCAAATTCACTTGGGATGATGTGGGAACCACAACCCAGGGCCTGGCTGTGGCAACCCCATCACTGCCCAGCCTGGCCAGCGGAGGCCCTCTGGCTGCAGAGAAGGATGTCTGGCTCCTGGGGCCACCACCTCGCTCTTACCCAGTAACTCTCCCTCTCCGTTCCTTGTAAACGTTTACTGAGCATCTACTACATCCCAGGCACTGTGCTAGATGCTAACACCTGATCAGTCAGGGGACAGAAGCTCTCCCACCAACTCCCTGCCCCACTGGTTAGAGGATGGGCATGAACTGTAGGGCTTTGAGACAGGAGTCGGGCATTTGGGTTAAGAATCGGGAGCAAGGCCCACTGTGGGTGGCATGTCGTAGCTGAGTAGGAAGAACGAGAACCTTCAAGACACTGGGTTCCCGTGTTCTGGGCCCAGACAGATTCTCCCCTTACAGGTGTGTGCAGGAGGGACAGGTGAGGGAGTCCGGTTTGTGTGAGGGGTGGGGCAGGGTGCGTGCAAGTGGGATGGGAGGTGGGGAAGAGGCAGAACCAGGTTTCCTGAATACAAGAGTCTAGTCCCCAGAGACCCACCCAGGACTTCTATTGACAGAGAATCCAACATACAAATGGAGAGAAAGAGGGCAGCTCCAGGGCAGGATGAGATGTTTCTCTTTGACCAGTTAAATGAAAATCAGGACAAAACAGCAGTAAGTGGATGAAGAACCCATGTCTCCACCTTCTCTCTAGGGATGGTGACATATGGGGACATCCCTACATAAGGCCAAGGGGTGTTCCCCCTGCGAAGGACGCCCTTTGTTGCAGGTGAAATTCAATGTGCAAATCCACGACCTTCAGAGAAGGCAAGGTCGAGGCCTCCTGGGGAGTCTGCACTCTGTGGACTGGTCCATGGGGGAAGTCAGTGTACATCCGGATTTTTGAAAGTGAGGGACAGGCAGAAACACCTTGCTGTTGGGCAATGGGCACCTGCATCCAACTGTGATGGGATAAGCGCGCACGCGCACACACACACACACTGGATCTTCGTTGTGTGGGCTCTATAGCAGGATCACAGGCAATCATGATATAAAAATATCCCCCCCCCTTTTTTCTTTTTTTTCCTTCGAAAGATGAATGAATAGGCCCTTCTCCCAACGCTTTCCCAGTGAATACAGGGGGAGGTCAGCAGGGAAAGCATGGCTGGGTTTTTCCTGGATGGAAATGTCTGACCCTCGCCTCTAAACAATTCAGGGTGGCGTAGCCAGGCAGGGGGAAGGGCAGGACGCCTGTGCAGGCTGGCTGCTCGGAGACTGAGACAAAGAGGCTGGGACAAAGGAAGGAAGTGGGCGAAGAGGGAAAAGTCAAGAGCAGGGGATGGGCCCCAGGAAACCCGGTCGGCAAAGCAGGGAAGTTCAAGGGTGCAGAGAAGGCTGGGGTGCCTCCCTGTGTCCCTCAGGCCTGTTCTCAATCTTAAGCTGGTGCTGTGACGGGTGGGAAATCAGCCTCAGGGAGCCCCACGGGGCCTTGCCCAGGGCTCTGGGTGGCCGTGCCAGTTAGTTAGCTCTGCACAAGAGGAGAAAAGGAGCAGGCTGCGGCTCGGGCGGGCAGGGTAGCTGGACCCCGCCTGCTTCTCCCTTTCTCATTTCCTCTCCCAGCAAGAGGCCCATGACAAGGATGGCTGTCCCTGGGCCCAAGATGCTCTGGTTGGATTTAGGCCCTTGGGAGGACAGTGGGCAGAGTCGAGACTCAGGCGGGGGCTTGTAAAAATGTGTGTAAAATGCCCCCAAGACACACACGTGTTGACTAAGAGCTGCAGAAGTCCTCAGAAGAGGAACTGCCACTTAGAAGAGCCCACAGGGCCTTCGCCTCTGGGCCTTGCAGGTGCCAGTGCTGGGCAGGTTCCTGGTTCTCTGGAGGCACAGGGGCTCCTTTGCATGGGGCCTGGGGCAACAGTCCTCTTCTCATCACTTTCCCCAGTTGGGTAGCGGACCGTGCCTCCCAGAGCTCAGCAGGTCTGAGGGTGGCCCAAGGTGGGAAGGCCCTCCCCCTGGTTGGATGCTGAGTCTGGCTCAGGTGTGGCTTTGAAGTCTGGCTCCCTCTCGGGGAGGGAGATGTCTGGGGAAAGTAGTGACCAGAAGGAAAGCAAGTTGGGCAGTGCCCGGACATTCAGAGAGACTGCCCCGCCTCGGGCATGCTGCCTACTGCTGCCCCCCTGGGGACAGACCTCCCTTTAATGCCAGATCAGATGAGTGGGGTCCAGGGCTTTGGGAATGTAAGCCCTACCCTTACAAGGTATGGAATGTAAGGAACATAAACTACCTCATTGATGTTTCTCTCTCATTGACGTTTCTATTCCTCTCCCCTCCTCTCTCTTAAGAAAAAAACACACACAGAAAAATAAAGAAGGAACATAAAACAGAGGCTCCCACCACTTTGTGAGCACGACCTGCTCCCTGCATCCTCCCTCCGGTGTGTGTGGGGTCACCGGCTGAGGCAGGCATGAAAGTGAAAATGCAGGGCCCTGAGCAAATAGAACCCCCTGTAACGGGGACGGGGACGGGGACGCCACTGGGGCTCAGCACAGGCTGGAGTTGAGACGGCTGTGAACAGCCTCCCTCCTCGCCTCCCAGCGGCACTTTTTACGGTGAAGGGGAGGGGAAATCCTTTGCAAACAGGATGCTGTGTGCACCCCCTAAAACCCCTCATATGTGTCCCAGGAACCCGCATCAGTCCTTGTGGTCGACAACCTTAGCTGGTGTAAGTGCCAAAGCAGAGGGAAGGGAAAACCATGTTCTAGAAGCCCCTCCCCAGAGCCCCAGTTCTCAGGGCCTGGGCTTCAGGGGTGTCATGGCTGAAGGTGAGCTGATAGGAGCCCCTGGAAGTGATCCTCGCTAGGGAGCCACTGTGCTTTCTGAACGGCAGGGGCAGGGTGGGGCAACAGGGCGGTGCTTGCAGAATAGGAGTGGGAGGTCTGGGAACTGACCCAGCGAGACCCAGAACTTGGGCGGCATGCAAGACTGTCTGACTGCTCTTGGGAGCTGTGTGGGGAGGTGCCGCCAACCAGACAGGCTTGGGTTGGGGCCTCTGAGACCAGATGTTTACAAAGAAACAGCTTGTCCCTCTGCCCAGGTCAGCCCGTTGCTTCTGCTAAGCTGGCTCAGCCCTGCATGCCTTCCCCATGTTCCCTGAGGGACCCACTGTGCAGAGCCCAGGAGAGCCCAGGACACACTGGGACGCGGAGCCGCCTGGCTCTGGCTTGTCAAGGGGAATCGAGTTCAGATGGCATCGCGCACACATGTACACACATGTCCACGCACATAGGTCCCATGAGCCTGCTCCCTGGGCCTCCGCCCTGGTCTCCACGGCCCAGGGACTCCACACTCAGTTTGCATCCCTCCTCCCTTAACCTGCCCCGCACCTTGCGCATCATTTCCGTGTCTCCCTGGCTGGTCCTGTTGAGTCCCAGCTCAGGGGTCCCCAACTCTTCCTGAGCAAAAGGACACAGGTCTGGGGTATGGGAAAGCCACCGAGCTGAGTTGTGCAGTGCTCCCAGGCCAGCTGGATGGTCCCTTCTGACGGCGAGCCTCTGGCCTCCTAGGCTGGCAGAGGACAAAGCAGGGGAGGAGAGGTGGCTCGGGAGCTGAGGCCGCTGAGCGCCATCCTTTTGTCCAAAGGTCACAGCCTAGAGAAGGGAGAGAGTGGCAAGATGTCACATGGATGCGATGATGCTGTCTTTTGTGGCCTAGCACCCTCTCTGAGGCCATGTAGTTTGAGGTGAGCTGTTCCCATCCTCTGCAAGAAAAGGTGGAAAGGACTTCTCCTTATTGAGGTCCTACTATATGCCAGACTCTGTGCCAAGTGCCACAATACTTGATCTCATTTAAATCTGAGACTAGCCTGTAAGATAGGTACATCATACCCTTTTAATAGATTAGAAAACTGAGGTCCAGAGAGGTTAAGTGTTTTGCCCAAGGGTGCACAGCCAGGACGCAGCAGGGTCAGGATTTTAACCCAGAACTCTTCCCACTGGAGCACATAGCCTCTGGACTCAGTAAGGACAGTTGCCCAGTGTGTGGGCTGGAGGGAGGCCCTGTGGGCAGGCTGGAGTACCAGCCTGCATGCGTGTGGAGCTGCCGAGAATGCTTGGTAAGGGCTGGAGCTACAGAGGACTCCTGCGATGAGGAGAGGCTTTGCTGACTACTGCTGAGACAGAATCCGGGCCCCCAGGGGCAGAAGTATATACCCAATCTCCCAGGATGGTTCTGGAAAGAGACCCAGCAGGTGCACAGGTAATCTTTGCCTAGAAGCTGGCAGAGTGGAGGGTCAAAATCATGGATTTAGGGTCTAAACCAGCCTGGGTTCTCACACTTGTTCCTTCCTAGCTGTGCGGTCGTTGGGAAGGCGCTTAACCTCCGTGTGCTCTGGTTTTCTCATAAGTGAACAGTGACATGCTAGACCTGCCTCCTGCAGGGAGAGGGGTTCTTAGGGTTCCATGAGGTAATGCAGACGGAATCCTGACGAAGCACCGGCCACACATGTTTACTAAGTGACACCCAGACGACAGGTGCTGTGCTGGCGGCTGTGATGAAGATATAGACTAGTGCCATGCGATGCACATACAGCGCAGCCCAGAAGAAACGGAAGCAGGAGCACAAATACTTACACACCAACCCACTGAGCAGCACGTTTGAAATAGGAGAATTACATGCTATGTGAACTGCAGCTCAGCAAAGCTGTTTAAAATGAAGTCATCTATGTCATTGTAAATTTTCTAATCATATTTTTTAAAGTGAAAATGTAAAATTAATCTTAATGATATATTTTACTTAATTTAAATAGCTCCAAAACATTATAATTTCAACATGTAGCCAATACTGTCCATGTAATGTAACAAATTATACTGCTTTCTCTTCTTTCTCCTACTTCACACCTATAGTCCGTCTCCATTCCACTCCCCACTCCGAGTGCTCAGTGGCCACACATGGCGAGTGGTTGGTATTGGACAGCAGAGGTCCAGGCCCCAGAGGGAGACCCATGGACCAGCCGCCCAGCATCACCTCGGAGCTTGTTGGAAATACAAGATCTTGGGCCCCACCGAGACCTACAGATAAGAATGCCCTAGGTGATCTGAACGCACATTAAATGTGAGGTGCGCATCTCTGGAACGTGGGCTTGCCTTGCCTCCAACCCACCATGTGCTGAGACATGCGAGATTCTAGAAACCACAGCTCCTCAGATGTGGCCACCAGAGGGGCCAACTGAGACCGAGAAGTGAGTTTTGAGTTAGCCACCCACCCCCTTGGAACACACCAGCTGCAGCTAAGACCTCCTGGTGGGTCCCCTTTGCAGATTACAAACCCCAGCTGCCCCGGCTGCTTCAGGAAGGACTCTAGCACTGACCACTCCTCTAAGGGAGGTCCCCAGAGACACACATATTGTCTCAGAGCCACTGGGCTCCAGCCAGGAGTAAGGGGGAGGGGAGCAGCACAGCGCCTCCTAGTGAGGAAGGGAGAGACGCTGTGGCAGGGAGGAGGGAGAACCTTCCCTACTTGTCTTTGTGCAAGAGAGAATGTTGGGAGCTCAGAGTTGCCTTGATGGGAACAGGCTGCTGGTTTGAGGGAAGAGTTCCTGAAAGTTAGGCCTTGTGGAGGCGTCCAAGAAATACCTGACATGTGGGCCTGGTGGGTTCAGGGTACCACCTTGCCACAGGATGCTCCCCCCACTGAACATCAACCTTCATCGGGGAGAATTAGGCAATGAGGTAGCATGGTAGCCACACGGCAGTGCTGGGGCCCAAATGCCAGAGCAGACTCCCCTGAACAGAAACCTGGTAGGGACGAACTGTGGCTGGGGAGGGAGGCGGGTGCATGGGAAGGAGAAGGTTGGCAGAGGAGTTGGGGAAGGGAGCAGCAGGTGGCCAAGGCCAGAGGACACGGGCAGCGGGGAGAGGGCTAAGGGAGAACACCTACTCTGCCGACTTCCAGAAATGCCCGGGGTGAGACAGGCGGCGATTTCGTTTTGGCAGTTTCTCCAGCATGTCCATGAGCTTGGTGAAGGTGGGTCTCTCCTCCTGTTCAAAGGCCCAGCAGAAGAGAAGGATGTCCTAAAAGAAACCAATATGCGACGATTTAACAAAAATGATGTCTATGTTATTCTTCAGAACCTCATTGGCTATTCCCATTTATCTACCCATTTATCCCACTTCCATATTCTCCAATCATCATTCACCATCATCCATCCATTCGTCCATCTATCCACTCACCCATCACCTACCCATCCATCCATCCATCCATCCATCCATCCATCTATCCAAAGATCCATCCATGCATCCAGCTACTTATCCATCATCTATCCATCTATCATTCATATACCCATCCATTATCTATTCATCCATCCATCAATCACCCATCCATCCATCCATCCATCCATCCATCCATCCATCCATCCACCAACCCATTCATCCATCCACCCATCCATCTATCCCTCTACTCACTTACTTTCTAGACCATATGGCAGACTAGGTTAGCCCTATTTAGAAGGCCTGGAATACACTAAGATCAATAAAATACTTCTCAATGAGTCTGTGAACATTTTTCTTAATGGGGAGGGAGAAAAGGAATCCACATCCCAATACTATAGTGCCCTTCAAAGTCACAGAGGAGAAAATTAGTTGTAGTAATATTCCCACCTGAGAAAGGAAACTTAAGAGGCAGGCAGTCCTGAAAAGCATTCCAGATAATTACCCATCCCTGACTCATCTGTCTTTGATCAGAAGAAGGGAATTCACCCCAGCTGGTTTGGCTCAGTGGAGAGAGTGTTGGCCTATGGGAAGGGTCCTGGGTTGGATTTCAGTCGAGGGCACATACCTCGGTTGCAGGCTCCCGGCCCTGGTCAGGGACATCTGGGCAGCAACCAATTGATGTAACTCTCTCACATTGGTTTCTCTCTCTCTCTCTCTCTCTCTCTCTCTCTCTCTCTCTCTCTCTCTCTCTCAATGGAAAAAATATTCTCAGGTGAAGATTAAAAAAGAAAAAGGAGAATTCTTCATGCTATGCTTTAGAGAATGACTATTAATATACTAGTAACCCTGTACACGGATTCATGCACATCGAAAGGAAATTAATTAGGAAGTGGCCAGTGGGGCAGGCCTGGGCAAGATGGGCTGGACATGTCCTGGAGCCGACCTCCCTCTGTCCCTCCCTGGCGTCTGCAGAGTGAGCGGGGTCCCTCGGCCTGGCATCCCCCAAGGGGTCCCGGAGTGTGAGCGGGCACTCTGCAAAGTTGCTGTCATACAGGGTGTGGAATGCAAATGCAAGTGTGCAGTCAACCAGATTCGGGGTGACAGTGGCCCCAGCAACAACATAACCTTCGGCTGAAGGTGGAATCATGAGGCCTCGTGGGGAATTGGGTTCCCTCCTCTCTGGTTTTGGGGTGCGTCACCCAGAACTGCTGCTGCCAAGTCACTGCACCCTGGCAGCTCCTGTGTTGTGCATCATAGCAACCAGTCAGACAGTTGGACACTTAGCACATTAGCCTTTTATATATACACTCAGGCTTCTCTGTTTCTTTATATCTTGTTCTGAGTTGGACAATGCCTTACATTTTTTAATGTAGATGCAATTAAAGTTAGATTATCAGTGATATTTTAATGAATGTCTTTTTTAAATTGACAGAAAAAGAAGGATTCTCTGGTTCTACTTAACTCAGCAGTGCACTTAGGAAAACCTGGCCAAGTGCTACTGTGTCCCTGATGGTAGGAATCTGAACTGCAGGCATGGTTCAGAGAGTTTTGTCTTCTAAGCTCCAAATCATTACAGGACAAGGCTGTGGGCATGCTTTTTGGTTACCCTTTGGGAAAGCACTTGCAACTTTCACACACAAGAAAAAGAAGGCCCGGAAGGGTGTCTGCTGCTCCCCTTGTACCCAGGACCGGGCACCATCCTGACTCACCGAGATCTCTTTTCCCACGCCGATCTGGCTGAGGTTGGGTTTCATGCCTGTGCCCATTTGCCAGATGATTGCCTCTGCTGGCTGGGTCTTGAAAGGCCACTCCCTGGCGTGAAGTTCATACCAGATTGTTCTGTTGGCAGACGTTGTTAAAAGGGTGTTGGTGTGACATATTACTCATATCCCCCCACTCACAACCACCCACCCGCCAGCCTGCTGGCTGATCACTCTGTCCCCTTTCTTCCTCCTGAGGCTGCTGTTTCTCTCCCTGGCTGTGCTTAAGGCTTTCTTGGTGTCTTAGAGTCATGCTTATCCCAGGATACCGCCTCTGGTGCCTTGAGTAACATGAATCAAAACCTAGAACCTGGATAACTTAATAGAGTGTGGCTGTGACCTCTGGCCTGTAATTCTAGAGAGCCGCTGAAGGGGAATGATTAAGGACACAAGAGTCATTTACAAGGATGTTCTCTACAACACGACGCGTAACATTGAAGAAAGCAGGAATGATGCACGTGTTCAGTAGAGGAACAGGCTGCATGTATCATGGTAAACCCATCAAATGACATGGAATACTACATTATTAACACATTTCAAAAAAATCTTTGCTGGCAGGACAAAAATGCTCAATATATCATTTTAAATGAAAAAACACACACCCATGTCTAAGATATAATGTTACTCTTTTTAAAAAAGCATTATATATGTGTCGACAAGAGAATAAAGAGAAATACTGTAAAGTGTTAACAGTGGCCATCTGTGATAGGATAGGACAGGAATTTTTCCTTTTGTACTTGTGTTTTTCTAAGTGTGAATCACCCTGTAGAATAACTGCAAGAAAAGAAACGGTCTGAGAGTCAGATAGCCTTGCGGTCGAGTTCTGGTTCCACTCCGCACTAGCCGCATGACGCTGGGCAGGTCACGTCACTTCCCTGAGCCTGGATGCCCCAACCTGCCGAGTGGGGGTACTGATGCAGCTGCAGCGGGAGTGGAGGACAATGCGATGCCACGTTGATTCTGGAAGGATTGATGTTGTCATCACGTATTTCGTGGACAATGACAGTGTAAGGACTGAAGATCTCTCCAGTGAGCAGCACTGGGAATGGACAGGGCCTGGGATGGGCAGGACAAATGATGCCGGGAGGTGTGGGGGGTAGTGAGGACCATGTGGGTGCTCCTGGAATGCAGGTGCTGGAGCTATTCTGTGTGGATAGGTCCCAGCTTGGAAGGGGGTAGAAACAGAATGACGGAGGACCAGCTAGTATTGTAAGAAATATTACTCAGGCTCTGTTAACCGTGACTGTTTTATTCTGACTTAGAAGGCACATTCCTCCTTGGCAGGAGCTGACCTGGAGACGCAGCCCTTCCTCCCCATTTGGAGCTGCCTGTTATCATGGAAAGATTAGCAAAGATTTGTTACAGAAACCACAGTCGCCAGCCCTTTGACAATCCTCAGCCCCTTTTTGCACACCTGCAGGCCTTTGCAAATCTCCAGCCTGCTTACCTGTTAATCCTGGCACTCCCTTTGGCCATTTCCCCATATAACCCCAGCCCTTGCATGTCACTAAGCCCTTTGAAGACCCCTAGCCTTTTGCACATCTGCAATCTGCTCTTTTGCCTACTTTGTACTTATGTCTCTATATAAGCAGCTGGCTGATGGTGGGCTGCAGAGCAGATTTTGTGGCTAACCTGCTGCTCTCCCATCCTGTCAGCAGTGCTGTGATAAACGCTCATACATGATTCAACCCTGTCTCCGCTTAATTGGCTTGAGTAGTGACAGGCAGTGACAGACCCACTGTTTGTCCAGTTACAATCTCACTGAGAACAAGGCTCCGCGACTCAGGGACTCTCTGAAACCATTCTGGGAGCTGATCTTTCCTCCGGCTAATTTGTGTAAATCTGCCTGAAAGCACACAAGCACCCGGTTATCCTTCTGAATCAGAGGACTGTGTCAATTGGGCTATTTCTAGGGTCCACTTCTCCCTTAGCATCGCTTCTCCCTGACGGCCTTACCCTTCTGGGGCGGGGAGGGCTGCTGCCACTCAGGTGCTGGGATGTTGCTTTGGATGCTCAGGAAGTTCTCAAATTAAGGTGCTCTGTGGTCTTATCATCACAATAAACAATAATACTGACTGTTTACTTCTCAGTACATATGCCTTGTCCTTCTGGGAACTGTGAGTAACAAAGTATCCTTTCAATGGCAGTCATTGCCCTAATCTACTTGTCTCATCATCTAATATAATAAAAGAGCAATATGCAAATTGACCGTTACCCGGAGACACATAAGCCACGCCCACCAGCCAAGCCACGCCTCCCAGCCAACCAGAGCAGCTGTATGCAAATTAACCCAGCCAAGATGGAGGCTGGCAGCTACACAGCTAGAGCATACCAAAGGCTTCTGTTGCAACTGCCTGCCTAGGCTGGCTGAGCCTCTGCTTACGGCCAGGCCCACCAGCCAATCAGAGTGGCTGTATGCAAATTAATCCAGCCAAGATGGAGGCTGGCAGGGCGGCTCTGCACTGGGAGCCCCTGCGGCCGCCATAGCTGTGCCAGGTGTGTTGCTCAGTCTGGCCTGGGGCCTCCTTGGGGCATCCAGGAGCGCCCGTCCTGGGTCCACTGCCTGGGTCCGCCTCCCAGGGGTCTCCACCAGGTGTGCAGGAGAGCGGGTCCTCCACGGGTCTTGCAGGAGCAGCTGTCCTGGGTCCGCTGCCTGGCTCCACCTCCTGGGGGCCACCGCGGGGCGTGTGGGAGTGCAGGGGCCTCTGCGGGGCATGCAGGAGCAGTTGTCCTGGCTCTGCTGCCTGGCTTTGCCTTGGGGGCTCCTCGGGGGTGTGCAGGAGCACCCGTCCAGGGTCTGCTACCTTCATCTGCCCCCCAGGGGCCTCCACAGGGCGTGCGGGAGCGTCTGCTGCACAGTTCAGAGAATCCAAAGCCAGTCTGCTGCCCGGCTCCATCCAGGGTGTGTTTGCTCAGCAGCAGGGCCCCACCGAGGGATCCTGCACCAGCGTCCGCCCCTGGCTCGCCACCCAGCTCTGCGCCAGGTGTATCCCCTCAGCAGTGGTGGCCCACCAGGTGTGTGTGATCGTGGACCCTCCGGTGGGAAACGTCCAGGCCTGCACTCACCAGCCCTCCTAACCCCCAGTGCATGAACCCTGAAGGGGCTGTGGGCAGCCTGAAAATGGCCCTCAGGCCCTCACCCAGGCTGGCCAGGCATGCCAGCAGGTGGACATCTCCCCTGAGGTGTCCCAGACAGCAAGAGGGCACAGGCCGGGCTGAGGGACCCCCACCCGCCGAGTGCACAAATTTTTGTGCACCGGGCCCCTAGTATCTAAACTAATAAAAGCGAAATATTAAAATTAACCGTTTCTCCGAGACAGGGTAAGCCACGCCCACCAGGCAATCAGAGCGGCTGTATGCAAATTAGCCCAGCCAACATGGCGGCCACCACTCACAGACCTGAGTAAACAGCCCTTTCCATTGCGGCAGAAGCAAAAGTGAAGCTGAGCCCTTCAGCTCAGCTCCGATTAAACTGCCTCTAGCGAAACACAGCTTTGAAACATTGTAACAATCATAGAATCCTCCGGAGCTGAAGGAAAGAGCAGCTCCAGCCTAACCAGTAAAAGTAACAATTGTTTCATTATAGACGCTGCGAGGTGAGGCAGAGGCTTCGTTAGTAGTTAGAAGGCCGCCTTAAAGGAACAGTGTATCTATTACAGTGTATCAAGGAACAGTATCAATTATAGGAGAAAAAACTCCGGAAATCTGCGTCCAGCCAGCCTTGCTGGGACGTTGGGTCAATGGGAGCTGTGGGCAGCCTTAAAGCCCCTCACCCAGGCTGGTCAGGCACGCCAGCAGGTGGGCATCCCCCAAGGGGTCCCAGACTGCGAGAGGGCACAGGCCGGGCTGAG
>PVJC01029484.1:0-21848 GCA_004026665.1 Murina feae
TTTTATACCATAAATTGAAAATGGCACTTACAAATTACATTATTAACAATAAATGCTAAAGAACTCAAGTGCATGTTCATGCTATTCATTTTGAAGTCATTTGAGGATTGGTAAGGAAAAGAGAGATGAAAACCTCCTAAACTACTATAGGATACACTAGATGCCTGGTGCATGAAATTCATGCATGGGGGTGTCTGTGTCCTTCAGCTCATCCTGCACTCTCTCCAATCTGGGACCCCTCAAGGGATGTCCAATTACCCATTTAGGCCTGATCCCAATGGGTAGTCGATAACATCCCTCTCACAATCCAGGACTGCTGGCTTCTAACCACTTGCCTGCGTCCCTTCTGATTGCCCCTAACTGCTTCTTCCTGGCAGCCTGATCACCCCCAAACCACTCCCCTGCCACCCTGATTGACATCTAACTCCTCCCCTGCCAGCCCGATTGCCCCTAACTGCCCTCCTCTGTAGGCCTGATTGCCTCCAACTCCCTTTCCTTGCAGGCCTGGTCATCCCCAACTGCCCTCCCTTGCAGGCCTGGTACTCCCAAGTGCCCTCCCCTGCTGGCTTGATCCCCCACAACTGCCCTTCTCTGCCATCTTGTATCCACATGGGAATGGCCATCTTTTGTGTTGGAGTAATGGTCAATTTGCATATTACCTCTTTATTATATAGGATATGACATGGGAATTGTTTTTACTAATTAATTTTGCATAATCTACTAAGAACCCAGCCCTATGCTAGGAGCACATAGTCTCTCTTGCTGTTTGTGGCCTTGGTCTATAATTACCTGTGTTTCCTTACTCAACCCTATTGAAAAGCTCTGAGAGAACTCTTTCAGCTTTTTGGAAAGTTTCTGCTCAGAAACAAAGAGCTCTCTGTGTTGTATCTCTAGGAAACAAAAGTGTGATGGTTGATGGCTGAACTGAGTACAAACACAGCTGTAGAGCTGAGTGAACTGCCAATTGAACATAACTCTTTCCTAATTCAAATGAACTTCTATATGTGCAATATTGATTTCAACTACCAGTGTTCCTTTAGAAAAAATTCTATTCTCTTGGAAACCCAAGGTTAGAAAGGACCCTATCCATCCAGAATGTATGAGTGGAAATACCAATGAGTCTATAATATTTATTGTCCAAGTCATACTTTTTTTCTATAGGCTTTTGTATTCTATAGCAATGAGAACAATTGAAGAGAAGCAAAATTTCATTTCAAGTCTTGAGAACAGATTTTATAGAAGTTGTGTATATTATTGCCAGAGGTGGGATTTAAACTCTCTTGGATTTTTGAAATTGGTGTCATGGTAATGCAATGGAGGTTCTCTATATAGTTTCAGGTGTTTTAGTTTTAGTTGCTATTTTTCTCTTATGCTGTTAGATCCTTGTTAAAAACTTTTCTTGTTATATGAACTTTGGCGTAGAATTAATGTTTTCTACCCAGAGTTCCAACAGAAAATATAACAATTCTGTCACTATAGGAGTTTTATAACTATGATATAACCACTACTATGTTGATAGCCATTTTCTAAAAGGTTCTATAATGTAGATTCCATTATGGCTTTTGAATATAAGAATGTGCCCCTTACTTTTTTTACATATGAATTGAGAGCACCTATTTTGGTTAAATGCAATTATTTTACTAGCATAGGAATAAAATTTTTACATTAAATTATCATATTTTCAAGCAAAATCATTCTTACTTTAAAAGAATTATACTCTGACCAAAAGATAACACAAACAATTGCAATATTTTCTAAATACTCAGTTTGTTTGTTTTTATATGATTATTTTGTTTACAAAGTTCAAATATTCCTTTGCTGACATTTTCATTAGTTGTTCTGTAGAAACTCGTGTTACTATTTTTGATCCCATTTTGTTAATGAAGCAATAAATATATACAGAAGCTTTTAGATTACCTAAATGTTGCACAGTAAATTTATGAAGGGCAGGTACCAGAATATGCAAGCCTATCCTTTAGAAAAGAGCATTGATTTATCCTATCTCATGCTTTTCAGAATATTTACAGTTTTTGCCTATGTAACACAATGAAGATCATGGATCACTGTAAATAGTTTTGGTAAAATGGCATCCCTGTGTCTTCAGTGTTTCAGTAGCTTTCATGTGTGTAAGTGTAGTATGCTCAGGAATGGGAATATGGAGGCTCAAGGTGATGAAGGAGGAAAACATCAGGAGTGACTTATGGAATGGTTTTGTGTGGGTGAAGGGACGAAACAGTGACCAATTTTACCATCAGAGTTGTCAATGGGTGCAAATGAGGGCAAATTTTGTATTTGATACTGGCAAATATTTTGGAATGATGAATCATAGAACTTTAATGAAGTAAAACAAAGAGACACACAAAAAATTGTAACAAAGAAATGGGCAGATATGTGGGTCTTCCTGGCTTATTCTCTGCTTACAGTCATTTCATTAAATGCCATTGAGAAATGAAGAGAGAAAATAAATAGGTCATTAGTAATCTAATAATACTCAATTTATTTTGGTGTATAATATTCTAGATCTAGGTCTTGGAACAATTCCCAGCGGATAGTCTACAGACACTCTTAAACTCTAGATTATTCAGCAAGAATAGCATTTGTACAGCTACACCACTGGACAGATTCACAGAAGTGCATGTTAAAAATCTGTGTTGGATTAGTGAGTGAGGACTTCTACTTACCACTAATTTCATATAGAATAAGAATTCTCCTAAAGAGCTCCAGCATTTAGGTATCAGAATCCAATGTAAACTAAGTGTACTTGAAAAGGTTCTACTAAGCATGAGATATATAAGTAAAACAGAAAATGGGGTGGAAATAGCTGAGAACATTATATTATACTAGGGGCCCGGTGCATGAATTCGTGCATGGGTGGGGTCCAGCAGCCTTGCCCTTATCAGGGCTATTGGGCTGGGCAGGCCAGGGGAAGGGGCCACAGGAGGTTGGCCAGTTGGCCTTGCCCCTGATCGAGGTGGTGAGAGTGATCAGGGGCAGGGCCAGCCAGGGGGAGGGTCTTGGAGAAGACCCACTGAGCTGGAGCTGAGAATGGGCCCCCGGCTTCCCAGAGAGGACGGCCTCAGCAAGGGAACAGAAACCACCAAAAAGCTCTGTGAACAGGCCCTGAGCTTCCTTTGGTCAGGCAGACTCAGAGCTGGTGTCTCTGTGTGTACATTAGACACAGCCTGGCACTCACCTTTGTCTGTTGGTCAAATCCATTGCATCGAAAAACTTGTTCCCCTTCTTCTCTTTGGGCCTTTACAATAAATACAGGCCAATTGGAAGACTCAGGCCCCAGTGGCAGAACCAGACCCCACAATCACCTGGAATTTAGGCCCAAGACAACTGGGTAGCAATCACCATGGAACAGAACACACTATTTTAGAGTCTTAATTCTCCCCTATAATGCACCCATCTGCTCCCCTTTAGCCAAGGTAGACTGAACTGAGGAACCTAAGAATGAGTTTCTTTTGAGTTGGGTTCCACCAGGAGCCAGCTGGTGGCAAGGCCCCTAACAGGCAGCTGCTTTCCCCCCAAGTTCAGTGTGCTCTGAGCCTGTCCCTTTATGGCGGTGCCAGGTCCTGGGCTGCTGGTTGGGCAGCAGGTCCACAGGGTTTCTCTCCGCCACCTTGCTGGTCTCCTGAGCAGTACCCTCTGGCCAGGTGTGCCAGGCAGCTGTCGCTAGAGTCAGGATTCAGAGAGAGAAGGAGCTGGACCTGCAGGTGGCCAGGCCCTCCTCCCCTCCACCACCTCATGTCTCAGTCTTGCTCACATGCATTGGGTTAAAGCCCGCTGCCTGAGACTGGCACCACATGGGGAGGGTCACAGCAGGGAGAGGGGTGCACTGACCTGCCAGCCTTGGTGATGATCATCTCGGTGCCCAGCTGATTGAATTTGTTCCACAGAACATTCATCTCAAGCTTCATGCTCACACTGGCCACATTCATGTTCTTCTTTACCTGTGCCTTGGTGGGGGCCTTTCAACTAGTCCCGGGGCCCTTGGGCTCAGCAGCAGTGCTGGTGGCAGCCCCTGCAGTCAGCATGTCATAGTGACCAATTGTTCTGCTGTGACGGTCCCGGAGCTTTTATTATATAGACTAGAGGCCCAGTGTGCAAAATCGCGCAAGACCCAGACCCACCACACCTCCTCGTGCACCTCCTGGTGACTGGTAATTTGGTCATTACAGCATTATGGCATTAGAGCCACTGGCCTTTTATAATATAAACTAGAGGCCCGACTTGCATGAAATTTGTGCAAGGAGTTTGGCCTTCACAGCCCTGGCTGCCTCAGCCAGCCCTCACAGCCCCTCGTAGACCAGGCTTTGTCAGGAAGGTTGTCCGGAAGGTTGTCTGGCTGTTTGGTCTAATTAGCATAGTCACTCTTTATTATATAGTATAGTCCATGTTGATGACTCTAGTATTAACTACTGAGCTCTCCTTATTGGAATATTGCTGAGACCCCTGGCTAACTGTAGCTGGGACATTCCTATGTTTGAACCTGGTTTCTTGTTGTGTCACCCACCAATGTGAATTTTCTTCCCGCAATATAATTCTAAGTTGTTCCTCTGAGAGTCTTGCACCTTTAAATGCAGTCTGCATGGACTTTTTTTGTCTCATCAACACAGATTTAATCAGTGCTACTAATATAATTCTAGGTTTACCTAATGCTATTTGCTATTTCATAAATGCACATAACGCAGAAAATTTTGGAAGTCTGGAGGATTATCTCTCCTTATCTGCAAATAGACCAATACTTACTGAAATGGGCCTTCTACATGAACTCAATGCTGTGGCTGTTGCTTGAAGCAGGAGAGTCTTAGGAGACTTTCTTGGCTTTCTTTTTTATCTTATTGTTGAGGGTATTATATATATCAACTATTTCCCCCCCATATCCCCCTTCCACCTGAATCCTGCTCCACCCCAAGCCTTCTCCACTCTATTGTCTGTGTCTATGGGTTATGTATATATACCTATAAATTCTTTGGTTAATTTCTTCCTGCCTTCTCTCCCACCTTCCCTATGAGATTCATCAGTCTTTTCTATGCTTCCATGTCTCTGGACCTATTTTATTTGTCAATTAATTTTGTTCATTAGATTCCACAAAGGAGTGAGATAATGGCTTTAATGGCAGAAAAGATCTTCTAAATGTTGTATAGGTCTAAAAGTTCTCCCCATTTATTCATATATACATTACGCCGTGGTTATTTCTTATCTCTCAGTTTAAGTTATTATTAAAGCAATAAGGACTAGAGGACAATGGTGTCTTATTCAGCTTTTATGTTGAACTATATTATTCAAGCTTACCTTCTTACCTATGTGCTATATGATTGCTGAAGGCAAACAGAGGAGGATTATCATTAGCTGTACAACATAGCACTGAGTTAAAAATAAATGATACATATAGCAAGACATATAAAAAGTGGTATCATTTACATAGTTTTTATTAAAAAAACACTTGTATGATAAACATTTTTTATTCTCAGTTTTCCTCAGAAGAGTCAAGTAGAAAAAAAATCATATGACCTAACTGTGCCAGACCTATTTTGGGCATAGAAATTGCATTTGTCACCCTCTTTTTCCTTCCCAGCACCCACCCACCACAGGCTGACTCAGTAGGTGGAGCAGGTGTCACGAATTCCAGTGATCTCATGAAGTGATGATTGTTGTTCCCACTGCAAGTCACCATCGAACTGTTATTCTCCAGACCCTGTGGGAACTCAACATTCTGTTGATTTATCCTTTAGTTGAGCAAAAAGTTAGTTGTACAAGAATTTAAGCAACATTCATCTTGAGCTACTTTATTTCTCGTTGTTTTGATAACTAAGGTAAATGAGTCTGAGGGTAAGAGAGATGATGATACTTTTGGACCAGAGTTCAGGTACAGAAAACTTACTTTGTTTCATTGATTAAACATAGACTTCTACTTATTAAGGTTAAATAGCTTATGCAATTGGAGTGATTTTTTTTCATAATTGTATCATATATGAAATTAGTGTTTCCATGCAAAGTTTTAGGGAAGGTTTGAGAAGTCTTTAGATATTTACTTATCTTTGTTTATAAAAAGTTGTAGTGCATTCACAATTTGAAATTCATTGATTCTTATTTTTATTAAATAACTAATAATTATTTTCTTAAACCTCACCCGAGGACATGCCGATTGATTTTAGAGAGAGGAGAAGGGAAAGAGAGGGACAGAGAGTGAAATATTGATCAGCTACCTTCCTGCATGGGTCCCTACTGACTGAATTCACAACCCAGGTTTGTGCCCTGAGTAGAAATGGAACCCATAGCCTTTCTGTGTATGAGATGATGTGTCAACCAACTGAACCATACCTGCCAAGGCAAATGCATTGATTCTTATTTTTAAAATGAGTGTCCTCTTTCTTCAGTTATACTTCCTATACTAATGAGTTGTTTTCTCTTATGTGTGTTAAACATTATTATGAAACTTAGTTGTATAATAATAAAATAAAGTGATATCACACAGATCTGTATGTGTAGGTTGTGCATTTTTTCCTGCTCATTGGTAAACTTAATTTTAGTCCATGGTTTAAGCTTCACTTTATTGACTAAAGTTACTGAATTTACATTAATTGTGGAGGTAACCTTCTGAAGTGGAGTCAACAAAACTCTGCAGAATGACTTCCTTAGTTTCCAACTATCCAACTTCATCACATATTTGTAGGGGAAATTGGGAAATAAATCCAAAGGTTAGATTCTTCATCTGTAAATGAAGAAAAAGATAAATACTTCATAGGAATATTTTGAAGTTTTAATGAAACGATTTAGAATGAACGGACATTATTCAAGAACCTGCTGTGAAAGGCATCCAAATTGGAACGGAAGAAGTAAAACTGTCACTATTTGCAGATCACATGATATTGTATATGAAAACCCTAAAGACTCATAAAAAAAGTGGAACTTAGAACTATTAAGTGGATCCAGCGGAGTCGTAGGATGCAAAATCAATACTCAAAAAACTGTTGCATTTTTATATACCACAAAAAAAAACTATCAAAATGAAAAAATAAAAATACAATCTCATTTAGAATTGAATCAGATAATAAAATACCTGCAAATAAATGCAACTAAGGAGGTGAAAGACCTGAATATTGAAAACTATAATACATTAATAAAATAAATTGAAGAAGACACAAATAAATGGAAAGATATTCTGTGCTCATGGATTGAAAGAATCAATATTATTAAAATGTTCATACTACCCAAACTAATCTACAGGTTCAATGCAATCCCCATCAAAATTCCAGTGACATTTTTCTCAGAAATAGAGAAAATAATCTGAAAATATATATGGAACCGCAGAAAGACTCCAAATAGCCAAATCAATCTTGAGAAAAAAAGAACAATGTTGGAGACATTATGCTCCCTTATTTCAAACTATATTTCAAAGCTATAATAATTAAAACAGTATGATATTAGCATAGAAATGGAATGTATAACAATGGAACAAAATAGAAAGCCCAGAAATAAACTTACACATATGTGGTCAATTAATTTCTGACAAAAAGGCCAAGAATGGGAAAAGGACAGTTTTTCAAAAAATGGTGTTGGAAAAACTGGATAGCCACATGCAAAAGGATGAAATTGGACCACTGTCTTACACCATACTAAATTACTTAAAATGAATTATAAACTAGAAAGTAAAATCTGAAACCATAAAACTCTTAGAAGAAAACAAAGGTAGTGAGCTCCTTGATACAGGTTTTGGAGATGATTTTTAGTTTTCTGACACCAAAAGAATAAGTAACAAACCAAAAATAAACAAGTGGGTCTATACTAGACTAAAAAGCATCTCCATAGGATAGGAAACCATCAAGAAATGCAAAGGTAATGTACAGAATGAGAGAAACTATTTACAAGCCATCTACATATATAAAAGCCTAAGCAACTGTGCATCTATTTTACCATTTGACCAGTACATATCACGCACACTGACCACCAGGGGGCAGATGCTCAATGCATAGGCATTGAAACATGGAACAGACTGATGAATCTCAGAGGGAAGGGGGCGGGCAGGAATAGATTAACCAAAGATCTTATATGTATACTAGAGGCCCGGTGCACGGATTCAGGCACTGGTGAGGTCCCTTGGCTTGGCCTGCAGGGATTGGGCTGAAACCGGCTCTCTGACATCTCCCTAGGGGTCTTGGATTGCTAGAGAGTGCAGGCCAGGCTGAGGGATTCCACACACCAGGCCTCTAGTATATTTGATAAAGGGCTAATATTCAACTAACTAGCAAAAATTAATAACCCAATTAGAGAAGGGGCTAATACTCAACTAAATAGCAAAAAACTAAGAGTCCAACTAAAGAATGAGCAGAGAATTTCAATAAACATTTTCTAAAGAAGACATACAAATGGCCACCAGGTACATGAAACATCATTAGTCATCAGAGAAATGCAATTCAAATCCATAACGATATATCATCTCACACTGTTAGAATGGCCCTTATCAAAAAGACAAAAGTAAGTGTGGTGAAGATGTAAAGAAAAGGGAAGCCTTTTGCAATCTTACTAGAAATGTAAATTGGTGCAGCCACTATGGAAAACAGTCTTGAGGTTCCTCAAAAAATTAAAAATAGAACTACCATATGATTCAGCTATTCTACTTCTGGCTATTTATCTGAAGGAAACAAAAACACCTAAAAAGATATATGCACCCTCTTATTTATTGCTACATTATTTACAATAGCCAAAATATGGAAACAATCGATGATGGCTGAATTAAGAAATCATCCACACACAGACACACACTCTGGAATTTTATTCAGCCATAAGAAAAGAATGAAATCTTGCCATTTGTGACAACATGGATAGACATTGAGTGAATTATAAAATAAGTCAGAGAAAGACAAATATTGTTTTGATTTCTCTTTTATGTAGAATCAAAGAAAAAACAATCATAGATATAAAATGAAATAGAAAATGTGAATTGGCTAATGAAATCAGAAATAAAGAACTCACCTTTCCATAAAAGTAATAAAAATCCTCCAGCCCCAGACTGTATTTTTTTCAAGGACTCTCTTAAAGCGGTGTTATCCAGAGTACCATTCGTAGTGTTAACTCTTTTTCCTACACCAAATTTTACTAGACTTCACAATTTCCTCAACATTTATCAAAAAACAACATCTAGAGTTACAATACTGGCAAAATACCCTTGAAAATAATTTCCAGTGAGATTGAAATTATAATTGCTCACAGACACCAACTGAAAAAGAGATTATTACGTGATTGTAGCAGTGAACTACTGCTGTAAAAACAATATATAAAAAGCAGCTCTGCCCCTCCACCCCATTCCAATTCAGTAGTTTATAACAAGGTTGTTCTCACCTGCACAGGTTTGTGGGTAAATTGCTGTTCAGCTGATCAAGGCTGGGCTAACCTAAGTAACTCTGTTTCAGGCTGTGAGTTGTCTGGGTTTGGTTCCAAATTCATGTTTGCTCAGGCTTTGGTCTACTTCTCATGTGTCTCATCCTCCTTGGGATATGCTTTCCTCAAGGTTAAAAAAAGGAGGACAAGGACAAGCCCAACTCCCCGAGAACATTTAAAGTTTCTGTTTTTGTCATTTCTGCTAACTTTTCTTTTCTACCCAATTAAATCATATGGCCAAATCCAATACCAATGAGACGGGGAAATACACACTGCTCGTTCTCATGAGAAGTACTGCAAAGTCGCATAGGAAAAGGTATGGATACACGGAGGAAGTGAAAACATGAGAATGATTCAATCTAGTATGGTGTTCACTAATCTTTTATTCTTAAGCAAGCAATTAAATTATATTTGCCTTGCAGAGAGGTGGGTGGTCCTGTGCTACTGAATGATGCCAATAAGATGTGGTTAGAGTGTTGAATGCCAATTCCATGGTTGGGCTTACATAAAACCTCTCATCCATGATCTCTCTTTATTCTTCTGTTGGCTGAATGTGGAGAGGCTCTAGGCCCTAAAATAATATTCCTTATTTACACAATGGAAGGAATCGGGAGCCTCATTTTATATAATGAGATTTCTAAGTAGCCCAACAGTGTTCTATGGCATCAGGGATGGGTAAACTTTTATTGTGTGAATCTTCTTAGACTTTTGGCATTATATGTGACAGTAGCCAGCCTACCATATTTGACTCAACGACGTCCTAAAATCTGCCATTATATTCAAGTGTCTAAAATAATTTTACTCATGGCTCAAATGAGACATAGAGACCATTTTCAGCAACTCTGTTAAGAATGAGGTGGATGTAGTAGGACGTCTGAGAAGGCACTTCATTTGGCAGATGGTTGAGTAACAACTTAGAAGGTTGTTATTCAAGACAGGATGGATAACAATGGATGCATATGCATAGTTAAAGGTATTCTCACACTGAGTTATTTGAAAGAAGTGGTTGGGGAGCAATTGAAAGAGCTGTGGGTAAATTTACTTTTTTAATTTAATTCCTCTCCCACAAAAATTAATACCTACGACATGGGAAAAATTTCAAATTGTATAGAAGGATATACAATTAAAAGCTATTTCTTTGTTTCTCTCTAGACATAACCAGGTTATTGATTTCCTATATTAATCATCAAAACATTTTTTCTATATGAACACCTAACATATGAGCTGTCTAGCCCTGAGTGTTGGTGCTGGTATGAATCCTGATCCCTACCGTTTTAAGAATTGAGGCTAGACTTAAACCTTTTTCATCCACTGCTATATAACTAATGCCAGATGGTACCTTGACAACATCTGAGGTGATGCTGTGTGACAGTACCTATTGTGACGCTCAGAATTTATGCTTCAAAGATTTTATGACTTGCAGAAGATGCCAAATTTCCATCTAACCAAAAAATATTATGTTCATTCTAAATGCAATGTTAAAATATTCAAGTTTACTTTGATTTATTTCTACTTGGAATGCAATCTGGAATTTTGGAATTTATGTTTTCTGAAGCAAAATGATGCATGATTGCAGGTGAAATTATGTAATTCTGTGAGTAGGAGAACAAGGGCGTATGATTTGGATCTAAGTTATTCCGCTCACTCTTCCGTAACTGCCTTGGGTTAGAGCACATTTCCCTTCAAGTGCCAGGGTCTTCTGTGCACCTTTACCTCTGCTTCGGGGCCTGAGAGACGAGTTTCTTGAAGCTGAAAAACCATACCGCACGAGGAATTGTGAGAGGTCATTTGTACCACTGACATCCAGATGGCTTTGAAATTCTGAAGAAGCTCAGTGTGCAGGCTGTTTGAAATCAAGGGCAGATTTGAAACCATATGGGATTGTTTTAGTCCAGAAAAGTTGAAATTTATAAAGATAAATGACTAAAAATAAACGCGCTCTTGGGCAATGTCTAGGGGAGGAGCACCCTCTCTGAGTTTGGAATCTTGGGTTCTTGGCTACTTGTTATAAAAATGTGAGTCCCTCCTCCCCGCCTCCCCTCTCCTCCCCTTTCTTGGCCTCCAGTGACCCTCCTGTTTGTTTCCTGCTTGCCTTTTTTTTTTTTTCTGAATGGGGACTTTATAATTTGTTGTTTACGGTCTCTGGTGCAGGGACTGTACTGTCAGGTCTGTTGAAAGACTGCCATGAAAAGGGTCAGCGTAGTCATTTGTTTTTTTATGGAACCTCCTCTCTGTGCTGGCAAAGCCTTAAATCATACCCTTGTTCTATTATACAAAGTAAGAGACAAAATGTGTATTTAAAACCGGAGAAATAACATCATTCAAACATCCCTCACTGATTTGTTTATTTTAATCTCACCTTTAATCACAAGTAGAATTATTCTTTATTCACAAATACAGTGAATCTAAGCTGTTAGCTGAGCATTTAGTGGAACATCTACCCAGTAAGCTTTGCTTATGTTGCAGACAGCTACCCTGAGGAGTGATTTGAATTTAAATGTGATTCCCTTATTAGTTTCTGCTAACTGCAAATATCCCAGGCACTTAATTAAGTGGCTGAGTAATGTATGAATGCTCACTTCTGCTTGTCATGCAGAACAAAGTGATGTATTTATATTCTATGCACAATATGAAATTTAATGACACAGGCAACAGTAATTTAGAAAACCTTTGTTTTTATTGTCCTTGTTTTTGCTTAAGCAATTTCTCTGCTTTGTCATAGTTTGGCCAGGACAGTGATATAAGACTTGGTCCAAATGTTAGCTGTTGGCAAGTGACATTTCCTAATAAACCAGAGGTTTTCTCTGTGCATCTGATTTGGTGGGTTTTCATTAAGTATGCTATTTTGGCTTTTGTTCCTTACTTTAATTTTTAATTTAATAGCAGAGAACTATTAGTTTGCATAGCTGTTAGCCATTGAGACAAAAGGGAAAATATAGATTCTGCTAAGATTGGAACAAATATATTGAGTTGCAGAGTAAACAAACAAAAAAGCAACCACTCTTTTTTTCTTTTGAACACTAGAGTGTGGGAAGCAAAAATATTGAGACCAAGTCTCCTGGTAAGTGTTTCAGGGGTTCTTTTTCATGCCTTTCGGTTTTCTAAGATTAATATTTATTTTTTTACTTTAGGAATCTAAAAAAGCCTATAATTTTTTGGTTGGCATTCAAGGTCAGCCCCAAAGCTACCATCCTAGTTTTTGTGCATCTGAATTGCGCTGGATCTCTCTTAAATTCACATAACAGTACTTCCAATACCTGTAAATTAAATGCTTATGTTTTGTCACTTTAAACTGGGCTGTGCATATGTTTTGGTTTTGGACAGTTTTTTGGCTTGTCAGATGGTGCTATTGTGGTGCAAAGCAGAAGGAATTCATGTCCTTCTATTTCAGCTCCTTTGCTCCAGTGTGAGGTTGAGAGACTTCTTTAATTAGAGTCTCAGCTCTGTCTGTTCTGGAAATCCTAACCTCAATTAGTTGACTCTCTTTATTTAGACAGTTTCATTTGTTTCCTAATGGACTTAGGGGGTGTCGAATTGGGTCAAAGTTGCAGCATATTATTCCCTGGTATAAATGTATTTTACATCCTGAATTCTGTGCTACAAGAAAGCTGCAATGTTCATCTGAATTATCACTCCTGGCCTGTGGGGAACTGTGTGTAAATTACATCTCCCTGCTTTCACATACCTGCATCTCTTTCCTGTCAGCTTCAGCCACACTCTACCCATTCCCACCCTAACCAGGTGGAGTGACGTCAGGCTGCTGGGAGAACACTGCTGCACCGTTCCTGTCAGAGCAGCCCTCCTGCACTGTAAATTTTTGGCAGTGCTATCCCTTAGTGCCTCAATAATCATAAACTGCTGCTCTGTGTAAAATGATCCTTGCATTCTGCAAAATTCATAGCTTTATTTGAAAATATCTCAGTCTCACTAGTAGCTTTCTGCTCCTCTCCTATCAAACCCCAATTTTAGACTGACAAGCCTCTAAGCAAGGGAGTGGGGAAACACTGGAAAAGCAGCAAAAAAGCCAGGAGCTGTTGTCATCTAGTTTCTGTGCACCTGCATTTGACGGGCTTTCTCTCGCTGGCTCTGAAATCAAATCTTATGTCTTCGCCCTTTTAGCCACTGTGACCTCACCATATGCCCCTGACTGGAGAGAAGCCCAGGTTGGCCGTCTGAGATCATAGTCCACATATGTTGCAGGGAGGGACCCCGGAAGGTGGCTGACACTATTCCTTCAGCCAGCAATCCCTTTAGGGAAAAGAAAGAGGCTCCCTTATGCCTGCTTTGACTGCTACAGACTGTTTGCATACTCTAGCTAAAAGTGACCATTGCCAACAGTGGCAACTTACCTTGCCCCTCCAGCGATAGAGCTCAGCTGGTGGATCTCATCCATCTTGGCAGAGAAATAGCCCCTGTTTTCCTTTTCTTTTTATTCTCTTTATAAAGAGCAGCATCTCTCAATATTTAACTAATCAGCAGTGACAAGCCCTGTTTGCGTACTTCTCCAGTGAAACATCCAGCTTTTAGGCATCAAGATGAGTGAAGCTCCCTTCTGGGTGGGCCAGTTTGTTTCTCAGTGACATGAGAGCATTGCCTGGGGTGTGCACTGGGTGAGGCTTGTCAGTTGAGATATAAATTTGCTCTTTGAATGGATTTTCCAACTAGTTACTGAAAGGTTAAAGTTAGTGGTGCATAGGCAGGCGAAATAGCAATCTTAGACAGTGAAAAAAAAATTTGAATTTATTTAAAGAAATGGGAGTAGAGCTATTCAAAGGGAAGGGCTGCACAGTACCAAGCCAAAGGGTATTGGGTGGATGATGGCAACCCCTCGGAGTTGAAGGCTAGTCCTAATATGCAGCCACTGCGAGAAGCTTGTGTCATCACAAGCTTGGGGGGCCTGGGTTTCAGGAACATCATCGGCATCAGGCCACTCTGAGGTAGGCACCATGTGGGTCCTGAGCAGTGTAGGAAGAGCCTGAGCCAGGGGGCTCCTGAGAAGGGGTGCAGCTGGTCACTGGAGCTGAGGGGAAGGGGGATGCCAGAGGCATTATACCTGGATGAGGGGTGGAACCAATGATCAGAGGGGTCTGGTGGTCCCCTGCCCAGGCCTGATGCCTCAGTCAGAGGCTCAGGCCTGGGTGGGGGCCAGAGCCAGAGATCAGAGGGGTCTGGTGATCCCCTGCCCAGGCTGGAGCGAGGGCAGAGCTGGCAATTAGAGGGGTCTGGGGGTCCCCTGCCCAGGCCAGATGCCTGGGTCAGAGGCATCAGGCCTGGGCAGGGAGCAGAGCCAGCAATCAGAGGGGTCTGGGGGTCTCCTGCCCAGGCCTGACACCTTGGCCAGAGGTGTCAGGCCTGGGCGAGTGGCTAATCAGGTGATTAGAGGGTGATGGAGGTCATGCCTCTGGCTGAGGCATCAGGCCTGGGTGGGGAGCTGAACCGGAGATCGGTATGAACTACAGAGGAAATACTTTTTCTGATTGCTCATTGGCTAAGATCCCTGTATGCCACTGGTAATATTCTTAGTAACTTGGGTAATAAGAATCTCTAAAGGCAATCTAGGGTTTTCCACCACACTCCTGGCAAAAAAAATATGAAGGTCCACTTCTGAGGGCTAAGAAATGTTATATCCTGCCCTAGCTGGTTTGGCTCAGTGCATAATGCCTCAGCCTGCCGACTGCAGGGTCTGGATTCAATTCTGACCAAGGGCATGTACCTAGGTTGCAGGCTTCTCCTTGGCCAGGGCCCAGGTCAGGGCTCATGCAGGAGGCAACCAATCAAAGTGTTCCTCTCACTTTGATGTTTCTCTTTGTCTTTCCCTTTCTCTTCCACACTCTCTAAAAATCAATGGAAACATATCCACAGGTGAGGATAAAAAAATAATAAAGAAATGTCATATCCTATGAGAGTACATTTTGAAAATGCCTAAAGAAAGTTGTCATTTTTTCATGGTGAAGGGACTGGAGTCTGTGTTGATGAAAAAATCTTGGTGGCTGGGGTGACTGGCAGTGGCTGCAGCAGCTGGGTGATGGGGCTGGTGCCTTCTCCTGATTAGCCCGGTTGCCTCCCACAAAGGGAGGCCAGACTGTAGCTTAATCCCGTTCCCCAAGAGGAGCAGGAAACAGGCCTAAGTCGTTAGTAGGACATCCCCTGAGGGCTCTACTAGGGGCCTGGTGCACAAAAATTTGTGCACTCAGGGGGTTCCCTCAGCCCGGCCTGTGCCCTCTCGCAGTATGGGACTCCTCGGGGGATGTCCACCTGCTGGCATGCCTGGCCAGCCTGGGTGAGGGGTTGAGGGCTGTTTTTAGGCTGCCCACATCCCCTTCAGGGTTCAGGTTTCTACTAGGGTGCCTGGCCAGCATGGGTGAGGGGCTGAGGGCTGTTTGAAGGCGGGCCACAGCTCCCATTGACCCAATGTCCCAGCGAGGCTGGCTGGAACCAGGTTTCTGGGGTTTATTTATCTTCTGTAATTGAAACTTTGTTGCCTTGAGCGGAGGCCACAATCAGCCTAGGCAGGCAGTTTCCTCCATCGCTGGCCTCCTGTTTGCTTTAACTCCATGGCTGATGGCTGCCATCTTGGCTGGGTTAATTTGCATATCATTGCTCTGATTGGCTGATGGGCATGGTTTGGCTGGTGGTGGTGGCTTAGATGTAATGGAATGAGGGTTAATTTGCATATTACTCTTTTATTAGATTAGATATACATATATATCTCTTCCTTCATTGGTCTCTTTTTTATTTGAACATCTGAATATACCATGAGAGCAAAATATCAGGGCATGAAAGATACTTAAATGTCCAGTTCATACATCCATCTGGTGATTAAATCCTAGCCATAGTACCTTTCTAGGTACTGTCATCTAGTCTAGGTTTGAATGCTTTCAGAACCAAGAGACTTAGGCTATTCAAAAGTAGATGATTCTGTCATTGGTTAATTCTGTTATATAGGTTGCCCCTACTCTAACACATGTTCACACACACACACACACACACACACACACACACACACAAACCCCTTGCCACTGTCAACAAAAGGTGGCTGTCACCAATTTGATGCTTACAGGGGTCATTAATCTGGGGAGCATTAAAAAGAGAATCTTTATTAAGATCAACTGTTTGCAAACCAGGGAAACAGCCTCTGGTAGTAAACAAAAATATGCTCCACAAAGACAAATGGTAGGGGAGGAGTTGAGTTGCTTTTAAAGAGATATGTAAATAAGGAATCCAAAATTTCTCAGTCTGATTGGTTCAAATAGCACTATTCTAATTGGTCAGAATCATAGCTTCTGACTAGTCATTGTGGAGATGTTCCAATTGGTCAGTAAATGTGCAAATGAGGATATAGTTGTTTAGTTCTGATTGGACAATGCAGGTCTCAGCCCTTTGGTTGAAAGATGATTTCAGGAACTCCTTTATAAGGCTTGGCTCAGAGACAGGAACACAGTACAAGAGGCTGGCAGTTCAGTCTATGGATTTCCCCTAAATGCAGAGTTCTTGTCAGATGCTTGTCCGCAATGGCTGCTAGGCTCTGATTATGAATTTGAGCCCAGTTAGATCCCTTTTCTCCTTTCCTGTACAGTCTGAAGCATAGACATAAGATGAATCATTTACTGAATCTTGCTAAAGTCCAGCTCCAGATTTCTATGTCAGCCTATCAGGATATTTTTTATCCTAATCTGGTATCCAAAGTATTCATTCTATCTTCCTTCTTTGAAACCTTTAAGTGTAATTGGTATATGTATACTGAGAATTAGTAGACTAGTACTCTAGTGGCATTGTGGGTGTGAGCCTGAGTTCCTGTTTGGTACTGCTCTGTAACCAGTTGTTGAGACTTTGAGCTAGTTACTAGACTCTTTCTGAATCTAAAATAGTTTTGTTTCTTTTATATGGTAAAGTTTCTATATTTTTCCTCCAAACTTAGTATAACCTTTTATTTATTTATTTTTTTAACAAAAAGATATACTGGGTGGGACAAAAGAAGATTTACAGTTGGTTGTATGGAAAATAATAATAATAATTATTATTAATAATAATAATTATAATTAATCTATAGTAATAAAAGCACAATATGCTAATTAGACCAGACAGCCAAATGACTTTCTGGACATCCTTCCTGACATCTTTCCAGGTGACCTTCTGGACAAAGCTGGAGCTGCAAGAGTCGACCTTCTTGCACGAATTTCATGCATTGGGCCTCTAGTAAATAATAATAGAAGAATAAACTATGTTTCACCTAGCAACAACTGCAAACCTACTTTTGCCCCTCCTGTGTAGGATAAGTTTTGAATTATTTTCCAAATTGTTATACCATAAGAAGCAAGTATTCATTTTTTAAAAACCACATTATTAAGATATGATTGACATGTTTAATGCATACAACTCGATGAGTATGGAGGATATATACAGCTGTGAAGCAAATCATCACTACCATCAAGGTCATAGACATATCCATCACTTTCCGATGTTTCCTACCATTCTCTTTGTTATTATGTTATTGTTATAGTTTTTATAGTTTAAGTTTTTTATCTATAAGAAATGGAGCTGATGAAAGTACTATTTTATACAGTGGTTTTCAGGGATACTGATATAATGTAGAAAAAATGCTTTGCAAAGTGTTTTGCACATACCTGGGGTTTAATAAATGCCATTATTAATTATTATTACTTCCTATCTTATATTCAAATTGAGGACCAACATATTTATTATTAGTGAAACAAGACCAGACTCTTTTAATATATGTCTAGATATTATTCAAGTTGGTGTGGGTTAATTTAGTAAAATATTTGAGCATACTTTTTTTTTAAAGTTAGAGACATAGATAGCTGCCCTGGCATTCAGATAATTTTTCTCTTCTTTCTCATATGGCTATCCTGGAGAGTTATTTCATTTGCAATCAAGACATACAAGATAGACTGTTAGTATTTGTTCTCTGTGTACATAGATTATTAGGACTCACTTCTTTTTTTCACCTAAATATTCCTTTTATTGAGTTCTCTGTGGTATTTTCCATGAACTATTTCAAACAGAAATGTTTTTGAAAATGTTAGCTACATTGATCATCTCCATTTTTCTATTTTCTCCAGTATTCATCTGTGATCACCTTCCTTCTCCTCCATGAATGTTGAGAGTTATTAAAAAAACATTTTGCATTGTTAAATGATGAGAGGAAATCCATAACAATTTTATCTCATGACCCAGACTTACGTCTTTTTAGAACCCGAGATTCATAGAAATGATTCAGTAAAATAAGTTCAGAAATGGAAAACATTTTGATGGTAGCTCAGGACACATATGTACTCTGTTTGTGTAGTACCTGCATTAACTATTGGGGAATAATACAAAGTAAGATAAATTTATTGAGCACTATGTGCCTGGTATTGTTTGAGCTCATTTTATAAACCTTATTTAATTGCTTTGTAAAACAACATCACAATGTAGAGTGACATTGTTGACATTTTATACAGGAACAAACTGAATTTTGAGAGACTAAAGGAACTTGGTCACCACACTTACAGTAAGTAGGTAGCAGGGTCTGGATTCAAATTAAGGTCTTACAGATTTCATTTGGCTATTACATAGTTGAGAAAAGTGTGCGCATCTTATGCATGAATCAGATACTATATATGTGAAAATTTGATATTTCATAAATTAATATCGCTAGTCAATTTCATTTTAATAAATGCTCCAGGGGTAAGCATAGTGAACACGTAAAAGATTTTCAGGTAGAAGTTACTTAAAATCTACCATATATAGGAAATGGTTCTCCTTTTCTAACCTTTCTGAGATAACGCTGGCTTACAGAATTAAAATAGTGGTGGTTGTGTTAATAATAGTGGTAGTGGTAAATGTTTGAAAAGAAAATGATTTATGGTGATGAAAGGAGATTTGACTTGGGGTGGTGAACACACAATATAATATACAGATGATGTATTATAGAATTGTACACCTGAAACCTACATAATTATATTAACCAATGTTACCCCAATAAAAAAAAAAGATTATGTTCTGTTAAGTTCAATTTTAGTTTGCTGAAACCAACCAAACTAAACATGGTCTTCTTTAAATAACTTTAGAAGATAGGCCAAATTCACAATTATGAATGCCGTAGGAATAACTATAGAAGAAATTTTATCTAAGAAAGCTGTAACTTTATTAATCAAATTTTTCTGTCTGTTGGAAAGGGAAAAAAAGTTAATAGGTTGTCCTACCTGCTAGTTTAAATGTATTCTATACCCCTGACAAGTCTCTGCAGAAGTCTCACTAATCACATGTTGGCAAAAGAAAAAGCAATGCTGGCAACCCCTGCTTTACTCCTCTTATGATACAGCACTCTCTATTGCTAGGAGCGTCTCTCTGTGTAAGCCAACTGTCTGGTCTTATTAACATATATACATTACACTGGACTAAAATTGCTAATGTGTAGCTGGTGTTAGCAAATTAGCATGATCATCATGTGTCTTTATATTTGATGATACAGGAATAACTTCACACTGCTACAGAGACAAGCGGTTACTCCCCAAGATGTGGGAAGGGAATGAAGATTTTTAAATGAAGTCAATGTTTCTCCTTGCAAAGTAAATGGTGTTTCTGGAATTGAAAGTTTAGTCAAGTTCCAAATAAAGGCCTAGTGTTGTTAACCGATAAACTAAGGAACATTAAAATTTCGAAGTTTATTTCAGCAATCTTTGATTCAAATCAGGCAGTGCTAAACTGAAAGTAATTATGGGCACTGCCAGACGGGAGCTGGGTAGAGTTTTTATGGAGTAGATGTAAAGAAAAGCGAGGGCATTCTTTGACTGGCAATAGCTTAAGCAGTTTCCTGTCTGGGAGCGCCTGTTGGTTGTTTGTGATTGGATGTCCGTAAGTCTCATTTTTTTCACATACAGGCGCATTGACTCTGGCTTAGATTTCGCGTGCTTGGTAGGCTACCAAAGCGTGAGATTCACGTGGGTCTAATGGCCTTCTTATTTGGTTACTTTCACAGTGTATCTCTGGAGAATAGTCTCATTGCTGCTTCTTATAGCTTTCTTCTTTCGCTAAGAACAAGGGGATGAGGCCAGTCAACCTCTGCATTTTATTGAACCTTCAGAAGCATTTCCAAGTTACTTTTAAACTCTTGTTTAACAGAAATATGCTATGGGAGTGTCCCAGCCACTGCCTGTATGAAAACTCCACCCTGTGTGCCCCTAGGCCATGATCAAAGATCTGAGCTGAGGGCCAGTCTCATAGTCCAAGGGAATTTGGAGTTCTGATCCAATGATTTATTGCCTGCTCTAATGGCTGCCAATCCTGGTCAGAAACACCTGCGAACATTTTTCTGAAAATATTGCTCAGATTCCTAATTCTGTGGGTATTACTCTGGAACCCTGTATTTTTGAGAAGCATTTCCGACAATTTTCTTGAGTAGCAACATTTTCAACCACTAGTCTAATAAGGGTTGGATGACACCATCCCACTCTCTTTTAGTATTGCTGTTTTTCTCTCTCTCTCACTCTCCATAAAATGAGTACTATAAACCAAGTACCATGTGTACAGGCCAATAAGACACTTTCCTGCCCTCAGAGATGTTGTAGTCTTTCTCATTCTGTGTATTGTCCTCTTCAGAAAGAGTTTCCATTCTGTCCTCCTGAATAAAACTTCCTTAGTCTGTACCAACAGTGACAAAGTAGACATATTTTATATCCATCCAGTCCCATCGCATTAATTACTCTGTTACCAAAAACAAAACAAAACAAAAGCTATAATGAACCTCTTTTAAGAGCTATTTTCTAGCCCCTTTACCTTCTTTTTGGATCGCTTCATGATTGTTCTATATTCCACAGATGATTACATGACTAGTAAGTAGAATCAATATGTATATTTATGATCTTATTTTAAAGCATATAAATGCACAATTAAACAGTGAGAGATATCTTCTTTCATTACTTGAACAAATCTTCCAGCAAATAGGAGGGGGAATAAAAAGTTTTGTTGACATCCTTTCCAGCCCTGGTATTATACAATTGAACTTATTCATTACTAGGGGCCCGGTGCAAGAAATTCACACACGAGGGAGGGGGAGGGGAGATCCCTCAGCCCAGCCTGCCCCCTCTCACAGTCTGGAACCCCTCAGTGGATGTCCTATGATGGCCCCAGTCTGCCAGGTGCCCTGTGTGTGTGTGTGTGTGTGTTTGTGTGTGTGTCGCCACTGGGGACCTGCCCCTAGCCGCATCTGAGGCTCAGAGCAGTCCTCCTGTGTGTGTCTACCTGCTGGGGGCCTTCCCCCAGGCTTGGAGCAGGCACCCCCTCTATGTTGATCTCTCAGACTCTTGCCCTCCCCTGCATGTTGTTCTCTTTTTGAGCTGTGGCCAGGGCTGGGTGCTGCCTGCCTCCCAAGCTTGCCTACTGCCCATCTTCCTCCAGCCACCAGAAAGCAGGGAAAACCCCACCTCATGGTCAGGCCAGCCTTTTCCTGCTCCCTGATC
>PVJC01029485.1:0-21728 GCA_004026665.1 Murina feae
ATTATCCTCCTTAGGCAGAGGAGGGAACTGAGGCACAGAGAGGTTCAGTTATTCCATTTTCTGTGGAGCTAGAAAGTGGTGGAACCGGGGTTTGAACTCGAGTTGCCTGACACTAGAGAACATAAGCAACTGCCTCTGTTACCGAACCCATTCATGTAATAAGAGGACTCCTCTTTACCTCTCCTGACTGAAGTTCCTCTTTCGAAAGGGCACGCATTCATTTTCTGGGATTTTATAGAGCATCATAGCTTCATGCCATGAATGCCAGATGCTCACAGCCTCAGGTGTGCCTTTGTGCTGCAATGGCTGAGGGTGCCGCTGCCCCCTTCTGCAATGTTGCTCTGTTCTCGCCTGTGGTGAGCATGTCCTATGGTGGTTGTGCTCTCAGACAGTCTCCATAGGCACTAGATTGGGGTGGAGGAGAACGGATCATCTAAAAACTGTCAAACAACAAGTATTGTCCCCTGAGTCACAGTGAGTGTGGCGGGAATAAGGAGGTGCTGCACCTGTGGGGGTGTAGACCTATTGCTGCTGGAGATGGGTTGGGTATAGCATCTGAGCCTGAGGTGAGCCCAGCTCCTGACCCGATGCCAGTTGCCCAAGGAGAAGGAGTGGGCAAACCATGCCCTGCACAGATCTTCCTCTGGATCTCCCCGACTCACCCAGTCTTCAGCCCCAGTCAGTTCAGGAGCCCTTCCCATGCACCCGGCCCGTGTCTCCAGGGAAGTTAAGTCAGCTGATAGCACATTCTGAAACAGCCCAGTAAAGCAGGAAGCCCCACTTCGGGCCAGAAGAAGGCCATTGCTCCAACCCAGACCACCTGGCCTCCTGAAAGTGCAAAAACTCCCTTCTCCTTTCTGACTGGGCGTAACCCGAAGTCCCTTCCCTGTGCAAGTCCTTATGTTGTAGGCGGTGGGAGCAGCACCAGGTGTCTGACTGGTGGGGTCAGACCAAACCTGGGCTCAGCAACCTCGGTACTTTGGGTTCTGGCTGGGAAAGAATTCAGAACAAGACCCAAACTCTAAGAGAACATTTATTGGGTAAGTTACAGAGTTAGAAAAAGTAATTTCTATAAGAAATGGGATTAGCAAACAAATTCCAGGGGTAAAGGAAGGCCCATTGGAGCTTGGGAATGAGGAAACTAATGGTAACTTGCCAGGGGGAGGGAAGGGAAAGGCAGGAGCTTACTCCCGGGAGGGAGAATGCATTTGTCCTCTGTCCTAAGTGTTCTAAGGGTGTAGATTTTAGGGGAGGCCTCAGGGGAAGATCTCAATAGAATAGTCAGTAGTTTTCCAGGTGTGTGCTTTCAGGGTTGTGGTTTCCACTGTGATGGGTGCCAGGGCAGGGGGTCAGTATTCAATGCAGCTGGCCCTGATGTCACCTGTGGCAGGTTTTGTTGCTTATCTGGGCCTGGAGCTGAAATACAGCTGAGGCCTAGATGTTATCTCTGGGGAGGAAAGGCCAGGGAGGGGGTTCAAACCGAATGACCAGCAATATGCTGGGGGTAAATTACCCTGGGGAGAGTTCCCAGCCTACAATTGTCCATTGCTAGGCACCTGGAAGTTTCCACCCTGATGACCTCCTGTACCTGGCCCATCGTTCTTGCTCTGTTCCTGTCTGTCGAACTGCCTACAACACCTACATCTGTCGTAATCCCAGGTTACCTGGCTTCCACCCAGCATGGTTAATGAGCCTTTGCTATGTGTTTGGGAAATGGCAATGTTGGTTTCAGGAAATCTCCTGGCCATTATCTTAGTATTTATAACTTCTTAGTGAAGAAGTTGATCCACACACTTACATCACTTTGTTGAACCAACTGGCCACGATACATGATTGAACAGGGACTGTGTGAGGAAATGGCCACTATTTATGTCTCTGAAAGATTGGGCCTCCACCATGGTCTCAGTGTCACAGAAGACCAGAGAAAAACCAAGCAACACTTAGAGAAATGGGAATTACACTTGATTATTATTATGCACGGGCCCAGAGAAAAATGTCTTTCAAAATCTGTGCAAAAAACATGGAGGAAGCTTTCCCTATTTATACTTTTTTCAGTCCTTTGTCTCCCAAATATGGGGTTTTCCAGTCCCCTCTGCAAGCTCTTAAAGAGCCCTATGTGCTGGGACTTTGAGACCTCAACCAAAGGCCTGGCCTGGCCCCAGCACTAATGACTTCATCTGGGAAGGCTTATGGCCTCTCTAACATGGGAGTAAACACGTCTTGCAGGACCAGACAGTTAAAGGGGCAGTGACTAGATTCAGATTGCAAGCCCCCCAAAATGACTCTTTCCCCCATCATCAGGACACATGGAGACTTGGGGGAAGGAAAGCAGAGTTTGTGAATCATGAAAGGCCTTTCCTTATTCTTGGCTGTCTCTACCACATCTGTACCCTGGGATACTAGAAGCCTCCTTCATGTCTGAGTGGGAAGATGGGTGACCTTGAGTCTGCACCTCAGCTGCACAGACTTCACCCCTGTAATCTCTACCATCTGCACTCTAAGGTCCGAGCTCCCATCATCTTCGTACAGGCCTCTCTGCAAAACAGCTTCCTGCCTGTGTAGCCCCTGCCTCCAGGGTCTCCCCTAGCCTTTCTCCACTGGGAGCCAGAGAAATCCTCTCCAAACACTAATCCCATCATGTCTCCAACAGTCACACTGGAAACGTTTGGGGACTCCCCACTTTCCTTTATTTATTTATTTTTTTAATATATTTTATTGATTTTTTACAGAGAGGAAGGGAGAGGGACAGAGAAGTCAGAAACATCGATGAGAGAGAAACATCGATCAGCTGCCCCCTGCACACCCCCCACTGGGGATGTGCCCAAAACCCAGATACATGCCCTTGACTGGAATCAAACCTGGGACCCTTCAGTTCCCAAGCCAACGCTCTACCCACTGAGCCAAACTGGTTAGGGCTCCCCACTTTCCTTTAGATAAAGATAAGCCCTTATCATGGTCTCCAGAGTCCTTCCTGCTCTGTCTCCCTTTCCCCTCCCTGCCTTATCTGGTGTCACAGACCTTGTCAGGCTTTTACCTCTAGCCACTTAGGCTTATTTCTGAGTTTGTAAAAAAAATAAATAAATTTTTTTGTTTGTTTTAGTTTTTGTTTAAATTTCCATCATAAGGACTTTGCACCTGCTATTTTGTTTTTGTTTTATTGTCTTCATGGTATTTGCAACTAGGTCAACCACCGGGGATACTTCTAGCAGCATCCAACATACCTTTTTGTTGCCAGCATGTTGCAATTACACATTTATTTGTGTGACTAATTGACTTCCACCCAACTAGACTCTAAGGAGCATGAGGGCAGGGCCCAGGGCTCTTGTTGCTGCCTATTGAATCCTCGTTGTCTAACTCAGGGGCCAACAAACTTTTTCTCCGAAGGGCCAAATAGTACATATTTTAGGCTTTGCAGGCCACATAGCCTCTGTTGTAACTATTCAGCTGGGCTGTTTGAGCTCAGACACAGACTCAGACAACACATACATGAATGAGTGTGGCTGTGCTCCGAGGGAATGAAGGCAGGTGGTAGGCTGGTTTTGGCTCACCAGCTGTGGTCTCTCATGATGCCATCACTTAGTAAGTGGTTAATGTTGAGTGTTGAGCACTCCGCAAATATGGATTGAACAGTGACTGGGAAATTTGAAGGCTGTATAATCCTATTGTGGCATAATAATTCCTATTATGGCATGGCAGCCCTAGATCTAGACCTGTAATTTTCAACTAACCTTCCTAATGTGGTTGCGGTTGTCATTATTTATAACATTTAGGGTTTTTTGGATTCTACAAGTAATGTGCGCTTATGATAACTCTGAAGACTTTTGTGACCCTGGCTTTCTCTAATAAAACCACTTAGCCTTGTCAAAACAACAAAAATCCCCCTTCCTGCTCCATTGCTACCTTCCCTGTGACTGGCCTCAGCTTTTTCTCTACGTTCAGTTGCTCCTGAACTATCATCCATGTTACTTTTTCTCCTGATTCATTCTCTGAATGTGGTAGTTCTTCCTCTCTGTCCCATGAGCATCACTCTGATCTGTTCCCAGACTTCCTGGACCACAGCAGCCTTGGATCTTCATTTGTTCCAAGATTCGATCCAGGTATCTAGAAGGTTCCATGCCTACAAGGTCCCTGTTCCAATTCCCACAGCGGGCTTAGGGAGTTCTCATAAGAACAGGACTCCTGTTGTTTCAGGCTTGTTGGTGCATGAATCATAAGCTTACCCAACCTTATTCGGGTGAAGGGCAGGGCTGTTGTAGGAACAGGCACAGGAACAGATACACAAAGGCCTCAAAGGAACCAGAGCTGGGAATCGTCTACAAACCAAATGGTCCCACTTGGTCTCCAGGGTCCTTCTCCCACCCTCTGTCTTTTTCATTTTTTTTTTTTTAAATTAATATATTTGTATTGATTTCAGAGAGGAAGGGAAGGAAGAGAGAGATAGAAACATTGATGATGAGAGGGAATCATTGATTGGCTGCCTCCTGTATGTCCCCTACTGGGGACCAAACCTGCAACCTGTGCATGTGCCCTTGACTGGAATCAAACCCAGGAGCCTTGAGTCAGCAGGCCAACACTCTGTCCACTGAACTAAACCGGTGAGAGCACCACCTTCTGTCTTCTACCTGCTTTCTCATGGGCCATCCTGGCTGTCAACCCTAAACTGCATCTAGCAACGCTCACACCCTGACTGTTGTCAGTCGCCGAGTTTCTTAGAAAACCTGAGAGAGTCCTCTGGTTGCTTGCTGGCTGGATTGGCTGACCCTTGGTTGTGACTGGCAAGGTGAGGAGTGCTTAGGTAGGGTCATGCAGTAACAAGTGCTGTTCTTTCAGAAGTAGTGTCAGAACTGCTCGGTTAAGTCAGAAGTAAAAGTTGACTGTGGCACATTGATTGACAGGGGCTGGTATACCTGGCGGTTGGCTGAGAGAGCCCAGAGTCGGCAGCCATATTAGACTACTTGAGAGACCCGTTCTGTGCACCCTCCATGCATGTAATCCCTGCTACCAATGCCCTGAGGTGGCTGCGACCTCCCAGGACGGGGTGAGTTGGGTTCTTGGGAAAGATCTCACTGTAGCTGTATCCAGGCAGGAAACAGATGGAACTCTCAAAGAGTTGAACCAACAGAATTGAATGAAGAAATGATTTCTAGAGAGTTAAGGAGAGTCAGCAAGATATGGTGAAGCACCTAGGGCCTAGCCATCAATGAAGCTGTCACTATGCCTTGCCTGTGGGGTCAGGGGAAGTCTGGTGGGAGCCATGACAACAGAGAAACTCAGCCAGAGCCAGAACTGCAGCAACCAGGTGGGGAGGAAGCAAGGAAATAAGTACTCTGGCCTCTTCTTCCCACCCTCCTGTTGGCTATTCCATTCAGAAGCCAGAGGGTGAGAGAGCTCAGACGATGTGGTCCCTCAAAGTCAGCCTCCTGGGATACAGAGTAGGGCAGAGAAGAGTGGAGAATGGATCTGGGAGGCCAAAGGAGGCTGCTCAGCTCAAGAGCTGTGAGGTTGCAGCCCCGCCTTGGCATCCAAACAGAATGCAAGCAGCAGAGAGGAATGGTGAAGGCATCCCCAGCCGTTGATGACGTGGGTGGCAGTACAGAGAGAAGCAGGGAAGCATTTACATTATAGCCATGTAACTGACATGGTTGGGGACAGGCATTGGCCTGTTTTGTTGAAGATGAAGAAATATTTGAGAGAAGAGGCTGGGGGAGTTTGGAGGGTGGGACCCCATTTACATGCCAGTTGATCATTAACCAGGATGTTATTGAAGATGTTAGAGTAGTGAGATATGCTCAAAAGAGTATAAATAGCCAAAAATAGACTTTTCATACCACATGAGAATAAGGCAGGAAATCCATGTTTACATTTTTATGATCAGAATACTAGTTGCTCTGATACATGGAGGACCCAGATGGCTCTATGTTTTGTTCTCTCCATTATCATCATCACAGCTCTTACAATTTGGGGATAATACCTCTCACAAAATATGAATAGTCTGACTGAACTAAGCCCAGCTGGGGCACTATCAAAGATGATTTGCACATTTGTTTTTCAGCGTGGGGTTCCTGGATCCGCTGCATCAGTATCCCTTGGGGAAGGGAGCTTGAAAATGCATTTCTGAACCCCACTCCAAACCTAGTGAATAGACCTTGTTTTTAAATAGAGGTCCGATGCACGAAATTCGTGCAAATGGCTCAGCCCTCACAGCTCTGGCTTCGTCCGGAAGGTTGTCTGGATGGTTGTTCTGCTGTTCGGTCTAATTAGCATATTAGCTCTTTATTATATAGGATAAGGACAGAGGTGCTTCTAATACAAATTGAATTTTGAGAACTATTAATTTAAGGACACGTATCTGATTCCTTCTAGTGGCTGTCTAGGCAGGGGCTGAACTCCAGCTGAGTGATAAGTGAAAATCTGATAAAGATCTAGCCCAGCCGGTTCTTAATTTAGAATCATCTGGAGAACTTTAAAAACATCCTGATTCCCGCCCTGCTCCTACCCCAGAGGTTCTGATTTAACTGGTCTGAGGTAAGGCCTGGAGAGATGTTTGTTTTTAAGCTTCCAGGTGATTCTGATGGGCAGCCAGGCCGAAGAACCTCTAAGCTTGTCTGGACTCCGAAGGTGGAAAAAATGAGAAATGGAGACAGCTCCACTCAACCAACCGGCTTTTTGGAGTTCGGTCCCACGCAGTTCAAGGCTGAGAATAATTGCTCTGGAGAAGAAAGTAGCGTCCAGAGTGGAAAAAGAAAGTAGAGGCCTCAGTGAGTAAGAGGAAGGAAACCAGAGAAGACCAGGGATGATGTAACCTGAGAAGGTACCGCAGTTCTGGAAAGGTCTTAAAGGAGTCGGCACTCTCTCCGAGGCTCCTAGGAGTTGGAAACTCGGAGCTTTGTGTGAGAAGAGCAGTCTGAGGAGTCTCAGGGGAGTGTGTTGGCCCCCCAGCCTCCCCGAGGCCTCCCTTGTTTGCATGTATTGCTAGTGTAGGTTTGGTGCATTTTCTAAACCCTCCACCCCCTTTTATTTTTTTTAATTTTCAAGAAAAAAGTGATCTGAAACGGAAATGGAATAAATGGGCTTTCATTCTCCCCCTGTTCTATCATCTTCCCACTTAGGAGGACTCAGCCATTTGTCTTTGCATCTCTGCCGTTCACCCAACACTTGCTGAGCCCCTAAGGCTTGACATCCCAAGGGGAGCTGCAGTGCCTGTTCTCCCCAAGGCAGGAGGTGCGAGTGTCCTGGGGGCCCAGAGAGAAGCTGATTCATAGGGTGCAGGAGGAGGCTCGGGGCTGTGGGGGGAGTCCATCTGAGTGCTGAAGGGCTGGTTGGGAAAGGAAAACAGCCTTCATTTCTCTCCTTAAAAAAAGAAAAAATCCTTCTAATTCTTCTAAAGCAGTTTCTATCCCCAAGAGGATAAGGAATATTTTGGATGCCAAGCCGGGAGGATTTATTTATTTTTTCTTAAATGGGTGGGTCAGAACTCTGTTTATTCCTTTTCTGAGAGCTCCAAGGTCTCCTGGTTTATTCCTCACAATGTCCTTCACCCGCTCTGTGGCCCCAGCGGCCCCCCCCCCCCCCCCGCTTCTTTTCTGAAAGGCAGCTCTTCCCTGGTGCTGGGTATGTTCTGTGGTGAGTGGATTCTCTTAGGGCTCACGCAAGGTCCGGGATCTAGCTCATTCTAATGCGTGCATCTGTGCAGAGGGCCTGTTTGCAGCTCCAGCCCTGATAGGATTGTCTGATGATCTGATTATCAGCTACTCCCCCTGTTTCTTATAAGGAGGGGCCCTCCCGCCCACCTGGTGATGGGCAGTGGGGTGATAGCATCTCTGTCATGTTCCTGTGTGGATCGTAGTTCAGAAAACTGTGAACAGGAACAAAATTGGAACATCCACTGTTTGGCTCACCTGATTACTTAACTCTTGTTGCAAATAAAACAGACCCCAAGGGACATAGCTTCGCTCTCCCGCAGGGTTACAGGAGCTCACTAGGTTGTCTCCTGATCTCAGGATCTGGTCTGAATCAGCCCGCATATGCTTGTCTAGCCTCAGCCTAAGATTCTCCAGGGAAAGGAAACGCCACCCTTCCTGAATCATTGCAGTTTCATCAGCATTTTGATGGCTTTTCTTGATGACCACCTTTTCCTGGTGCAGGTGTGGAGCAGGTCTAGAGGACAGCCCAGCCCATTCTTTCTGGAGCCATTGCACATCTGTACCCCAGAGGAAATGAGATGTGCATGAGAAGATTGTTGTGGAGGTCAAATGGGATAATTCAATACATACTTCCTGGTTGAGGGCCATTCTAACAGGTGCAGGGAGCAGAGATAATAGGTGCTGGCCCCAATCTGATCCTTCATCTCAGGGGGACAGACAGATGGACAAACGTAGTTTCTCTACCTGGCAGACTTTGCCCCACTTTGGTGGTCAGCCTGCCTTTGATGTCCCACTCCCGGCGCCCATCAGCAGCAAGGTCACACCGGGCCCCCTCCACCTGCCAGCTGTTAACCTGCCAGTCCTTCTCTTCAGCTGCCCCCTCCCCACGTCCCCTGAGCCTGTCTCATCTGCACTTGCACCCAGGCAGTCTCTTTGCACTAGCAGTGTCATTAGTTGTCACGTGCAACCCCTTCCCTTGCCCACCTGGACGCTGAGGTCAGGGACTTCAGCTGTTTGCGGTGACAAGTTTGTCTTCTGCACCTGTCCCAGGACTACCGGTCATTGTTGTGGGTAAATTAAGTACCGAACTACAACCCTGGTCTCAGCAGAGCTGGCCTGCCCCATTAATCCTGGGGGGTCTTGTGGGGCCTTCCTTTCTTCTTGTGAATTCCCTACCACAGTGACCTCAGGAGGCTGGCGCACCATCCCTGTTCTTCGTACGCTCTGCCCACCATGTCCCAGCTTACAGCAGAGAAGCTGACCACCGCTGCCCTGAGAACCCAAAGCTGCCCTGAGTCCCCCATGCACCCTCTCTGGCCTTCTCCAAAGAGGTTGCCTCGTGCCAGGCCCACATCCTCCCAGTGTCATTCCCTTTACTAACCCCTCCCCTTTGTCACTGCTGCGGTCACCGCTTAGCAGTCAGCAAATGCCTACCAAAGACCTACCACATGTGACTGAGGCAGACAAAAGTACAAAAGACTATCCAGGCAGTAATTGAACCTCGACCTATGAACCAGGAGGTCATGGTTTGATTCCCAGGCAGGGCACATGCCCGGGTATGGGGCGTGCAGGAGGCAGCCAGTCAATGATTCTCTCTCATCATTGATGTTTCTATCTCTCTCTCCCTCTCCCTTCCTCTCTCTCTCATATCAATAAAGCATTTTAAAAAAAAGAGAGAGAGATGATCTCAATGCTTGAGGAACACACAGTCTGTAAAATGCAAGGAGCAAATGCACAGGAACCTGATCTCTGACACACAGGTTCCCTTGGTAACTCTTCTTGACTTTAAAAAAAATATATTTTAAGGATTTTTTTACAGAGAGGAAGGGAGAGAGATAGAGAGTTAGAAACATCGATGAGAGAGAATAATCGATCAGTTGCCTCCTACATACCCCCCACAACCAAGGTACAAGCCCTTGACCGGAATCGAACCTGGGACCCTTGAGTCTGCAGGCCAACACTCTATCCACTGAACCAAACCGGTTAGGGCTCTTCTTGACTTTTAAACCCCGTTGGATCAACTTGCTGCTCTTTGGTAACTAATGGTAAGCTTCTGCCTATTCCTGTCCTCCCCACCCAGTCATCCCCGCCCTCGGTAAAGCCTCCTCTGCTCCTGTGTGTTCTGGGACATTCTGTGACCCTCCACGCCTGCTCCACTCCCTGGCTCCAGGTGCAGTCCCCTGACTGGCCTGGGAGGTTTTAGTCGGGACCCTTGCTGAGTGCCTGCTCTCCCGGGCCTGTGGGGTTGGTCACATGGAAACACTTGTGCAGGCTTGATGCTGGGAAGGGAGGGAAGGGGACTTCCCTCACCGCCATGTCTCTGATCTGTTTCACAGAAAGCTTGTGCCATTAGTGTGACTGTCCCTGGAGGAGCTGAGAGGAGAGAAGGAGGCAGACAAAAGTGGAGCAGAGGAGAGAGTGTGGGGTGGGCAGGGGATGGCTGATAGGGGCTGCGGCCCCGTGCTTGTGTCCTACAACCACTGTCACCTCCAACAAGCAGCTCCTCCTCCCTCCTCAGTGACAATTCACTGGGCCACTGTGGTCCCTGAGGTTTGCATGGATTTCACAGCTCAGACACCCGCAGGGACCAGGCTCTGCTCAGTGGCTCACTGCTTCTCTAGGCTGTCACCTTCTCATCGTCCCCTCGGGATGCTCCCTTGTTCAGAGCCCCAAGTCGCCCTATCCTCCCAGTGCCTGCTCTGCCTGGGGCTGTGCGTGCGTCGGGGGCTAGAAGACAGTCTTCGCTTATCCCTGTAATTCCTGCTTCTCAGCTAAGGTCCTGAACGTTTCCTGCCTTTACCTGTTAAGACTTCTCTAACAAAAGGTCAGTTTCTGCAGCCTCCTCTTGCCCACCCACAGTCATTTCCACACCTCTCTTCCCTCTGGAGCCCCCCGTGGAAATGGCCCTTTGAAGTCTCACCGAGGATTCTTTAATCATGGAAGGCCTTGGTCTTTGTCTCCACCTTCCCTTTCCTCTCTGAGGCAGGTGCCACACTGGTGATTCTCCGCTAGCCGAAGCTTTCTCCTTTCTTCTTCTTTTTTTTTTTTTTTTAATATTGATTTCAGAGAGGAATGGAGAGGGAGACATGGAAATATGAAAGAGAATCATTAACTGCCTGCTGCATGCCCACTCACTCTCCAGGATCGACCCCGCAATCTGGGCGTGTGCCCTGACCAGGAATTGAACTGTGACCTCTTGGTTCATAGGTCAACACTCAACCACTGAGCCACGCCGCCGGCTGGGCCCTTCCTCCTCCTTTTGGATGCGACCCCAGAGGATTGATTCTCCAACAGCTCTCCAGCTTCTCCCTCCTCCTCCTGTCCTCCGTGTCTTCCAGCTTCTCCCTCCTCCTCCTGTCCTCCGTGTCTTCCAGCTTCTCCCTCCTCCTCCTGTCCTCCAGAGTGGCCACCTGGACCTCTCTCATCCAGGGCAGGGGCTGCTGATGGCTCATGTGGGGAGCTTTGCAGTCTAAGAAGCTGAGCATAAGCCGAGGCTCTGACACTCATTTATTGGATGACCTTGTGCACGTCACTTGTCTGCGTTTTCATTTTCCTACGTGTAAGGTGATAACAGTGCCTAGCCAGTAGGGTTTGGTGGGGTCAGTGGAAGGCAGCAATGCTGTTATAGTTATTTGCAAACCTGCTCTGTCATTTTTGTGGTATCCGAGTACACGTTTATTGCTATTTGTTTGAAATTGGCCTTTCCATTGTTTTTAAATCAACTTCCTGGAAAACCAATTTAGTCTTGTCCTAAATAATAATATCCACGAAATCATGTATATGAAATGCTGGTCATATTTTCCTAGGACCCCTTAAATGTAAATTGACAGCAATTAAAATAAAAACACGCCTTTGTATACTTCTGATTATTCTGGGAACCACAGTGCATCTCCTATGTGAGTCTCCTGCCACAGTGCCCGGCCACAGAAAGCATGAGAGCAAGTTGACTCTTTGTTGTTAGTATGCCTCCCTGGCTAACTGCTCGTCTGTAGTTGCAACCTCGGTTCTGCTGCCAAGCTCCAGTTCTGAATCTCCGTCCGCTATACAGTATTTCTGCCTGTCAGTTTAGTCTCATTGAAAGGTCGGGCTGTGTACTCTTCCTCCCCTGCCCCTCATTTCCTGGTGACCTGAGCTCTGGCCCTTGACATCATCTTCTAGTTTCCATGGACCTTCCTACATCAGCGCTCACATCTTGAGCTTCTTCCTTCCGGAATCTTGCACGTGTCCTTCCTTTTCCTTTCCCTCGCCTGCCTTTGTGGTCCAGGCTTTCCTGCCCAGAGCAGCCAGGTGAATCGTCCTGGAATGACACATCCCTAGTGATCCTCTGGTCCTTAGAAACCGCTAGGGAGTTTGCACTGTGCACAGCAGAGCGGAGTGTGTTATAGCTGCTGCAGTCAGACCGCGTGGGTTTGTGACCTCACCGGTCCTCGCTGACAGTGTCACACTGGGCACCCTGCTCAGTGTCTGAGCTTTTTTCTGTAAAGGAAAATAATAGAGACCGTGTTAGGATTAATGAAGGTACTTTATGTAAAGCACTTACCCTGGTGCCTGGAACAGTCCTCACTAAGTGGTAGTTACAATTAGTCTACAGTTAGTAATCTGTATATCAGGTCATCCATAAACTGGTCCCCAACTATCCTTTCCAGGGAAACCTTGCTCTTTCTTTACTCAACCCTGTTTTCACAGGCTGCTTGTCTCTGTCTCAAGCCTTTGTAGACAAGTATTGTTAAGCCTTCCTGACCTTCCATTTCTCTAAATTTATCAAAGTCTAGCACATCCTTCTAATCCCATCTCAGCTTAACCTCCAAGAAGTGAGAAGTCTTCCTCGGCTGCACTCGTGGTGCCCTTCCTTCCTCTGAAATTTGATTGTTCTTTTTCTTTATGCCATTTATTTGGCATTTTACATAAACTGCATTATGCTGTTGTTTTTCCTTGATTTCCACTGTAACTCTGTCTGTATCTATGTCTTGTTTTCCTAAATATATGGCGAGTTTCTTGATGTGCATAAAGCATGTACAACAGTAGCTATGGGGCTGGACCTCCTCATTTCATGCCCTGATGCTACTACTCACGAACCGTGTGACCTTAGCAAGTTACTTAATCTTGATGTGACTCAGTTCCTTTATCTGTCAACAGGTTAGAATAATAGTACCTAGATTTGTGAGTTTAAATGAGTCAATACTTAGCACAGCCACTGACTGATTTAATGCATGCAAAGTTCTCAGGCCCTAGCCGGTTTGGCTCAGTGGATAGAGCACCGCCTGCACACTGAAGAGTTTGTTTCCGGTCAAGGGCACGTACCTGGGTAGCAGGCTCGTACCTGGTCAGATGTGTGTGGGAGGCAGTTAATCGATGTGTCTCTCTCACATCAATGTTTGTCTCTCCCCCTCCTTTCCACTCTCTAAAAATTACTGGAAAAATATCCTCTCGTAAGAACTAACAATAACAACAACAAAAATAAAGTTCTCAGAATGCTGGCAATAAATGTTGTTATTAATATTATTTATTATATTACCAATCCTGATGCATCCTCCCACAGCACTAGTCACAAAAATTTATGCTTATAAATATTATGAATTATAAAAAAGTAATAAATATTGTTGAACGGGTGAATATTTCCCCTCCAGGACTCTTTTTCAGTTTTCCACCAGTCTATGTTTCTTAAATACATACTAGCAGGAAATTTGAAAGTCTCCTTTTATTTAATCCCAAAGCAAAAAAAAGAATCCCATGGGTTTAAATAGCTTTTAATGTCTGTTGGGAGGAAACAGACCAAGTCGTTGAGAGAAACTATTTTTTCTTGGTACTAAATTTGAAAGGAATTTATTATAAGATTATTTATGGGGCAGGATGCTGGTGGAGGGGGGAGCTCATTCTTCTAAAACCTACTTAACATGTTGTGATTAGGAAGAAAAAGTTTCCATGAAACACAGGAACAGTATCAAGTTACCCTGGCAGCCAAGGGGGACCAGGTCAGCAGGGAGGAGGATTACACAGTGAGACCTTTGTACCTGCCCCGACTTCAGAGATTCTGCTGGGAAACCAAAGAATAAGATTAGTGGTGCACACAAAAGGGCAAGGGCAGCCAGAAACTGTCCTCTGAAATTACCTCTTACATCATAGGTGCATTTTTGTCTTTAGGAAGTAGTGTTGTCAGTAATTTACTGTAATTGCAATAACCAGATCGTTAAACTATGTCTGCAGAGAGCATGGAAATACATCTGCCCTTTACATGACACTGTAGCAAATAATATTTTAGATTTTAAAAATCACATACTTGTACCCCTTTTCATACAGTTTCCCATCCATGCATTAGGTGTTTTGTTATTCACACACGTTGTCATTCCTTCAGAAAGTGAGAGCCTACCAAGACGCACTTGGTTGTGGAATAAGTAAGCATGATGGTGATGGGAAGCTGGTATAGTGATTTTTTTTTTTTAGATTTTCAGATGATTCTTTAACAAATGGTAATAAAACAGTCATCTTGGGATCTGAAGAAAGACTCGTCATAGGTTAAAAACTGGTTTTAAGATAAGAAGTAGGAATCATAAGGGGCATTTCTCTCAGTGGAAGTCAGTTAACAGACTATTATTAGACCCTGGGAGTTAGTATGTTTACAAATGATATGGTGAAGTGACTTTGTAATGTAATATCTAATTTTTAAAAGATCTTCACCTGAGAATACATTTTTTAATTTTAATTTTTAAAAGTTGATTTCAGAGAGGAAGGAAGAGGGAGAGAGAGATAGAAACATTAATAATGAGAGAGAATCATTGATTGGTTGCCTCCTACATGCCCCCCACTGGGGATGGAGCTCGACCAGGAGTTAAACTGTGAATTTACGATACATATGTCAAATTATTGACAGATAAAAAGGAAATTTACAAGAGAAAATAATCAAGGAAAATTTGAAATAGAACTAAATAGAAATGTTAGAAAAGAAAAACAGAGTTATTAAGATGCAAAAAGAAAAACACCTCAACAACCAAGTAGACTAGATATAACTAAAGAGAGATCTAGTGAATTGGAAGATTTATCAGAGGAACTCACCTAGAATACAACATGGAGAGTTAATGAGATATAAAATATGAGAAAGGATGTAAAACACGAACGTTTGAGGTGTGTCTAATTGGATCCTCAGAGGAGAGAATAAAGGGTTTATGGTAGGTCAATATGTCATCTTATAAGACACCCTTTGCTATTTTTGTCAGAGACTAATACTGGATTAAATAAACCTTGGGACATTTATCTATTTTTTATGTCTTGTTTTAACTTTGTTTAGTATTATTCACACTCATTTATCTCCATTAGTGTGTTAACCTGAAGTCATGACTAGACAAGCCAAACCTAGAATGCCTGATACTTACACGGAGCTCATCTCCAGCACCCAGCCACAGCCGACTGGGCGGGGGTGAGCATTTAACTCAAGGATGGCTATTTTATAGGCTTATCTTGACATGGCCCGATTTGAAAAGTTGAGCCGAGTAACTCAGATTCCGTCTCTTGAGCATTTGAAGTAGGAACTTACTAAGTAACAGAAGTAGCTAAGATTGAAGGTAAATGATATAGTCAGTGGCCAGGGCCATGATGGTCCATGTGCAGACTGAAGTGATGATTGAACAGAGACCGTACGTTAGCAGGGGCCACAGTGTAGAAAAGAGCGATGCAGAGAGAAGCAGTTGAAGAAGCCAGGAGGGAGAGAGAGAAAAAGTCTGACACGTCCAGTGTGGCTGATGATGGCAATCATTAACTCTGAATTAGTCTCAGCTACAGACTCCTGCTGCCAACATTCCCTCGAGCTGTCTGGAACCCATTTCTGGTTCCAGCATTGCCGAGCTATGCCACAGTTCTGGATTTTGGGAGCCTGTTGGTTATACTTCTCCTGGTTTCTGTGTAATTTTATCCTTCCAGTGAACCATCCATATAGGAGGCAACACCAACAAGTCTTTGTTCATTGAAAATAGAAAGTCTTAAGGAACATAGTCCAGATTCAGTTAAGCCATACAGTTTATCCAGGTGACAGTGCCTATAGCCCAAGCATGTCAAACTCAAAGGCTGACCCTGGCCAAATAAACAAGGTTTAAGTTTATGTGGGCTGGAAAAAACCAAAAGCTTCAATTTTCATAGAAACGTAGTTTTATTTCAATAGAGACATGCTGAACACAAAGGACAGAAATAAGTGAGTACTAACATAAAATAATAAAACATTTTAATAAAAATTAATATTTTTTTCTTGAACGTTAACTTACCAGACACCGAATAACTGCACAAATTAATAAGCGTAACACAAATAAACCTATTTTTTTTGTTCTCTGAAAGTGAAATATTTTGCTTGTGCACACCAAACAAGTCAGTACAAGACTAATTACGTGGCAATCGGCTGCTAAAATATTCGCTGCTAGTATTAGTGGAGAGAAAAGGTGCGCTTGCACATAAGGCGAGTACCATAAGGCAGCGGTTCTCAACCTGTGAGTCACGACCCCTTTGGGGGTCAAACGACCCTTTCACAGGGGTCGGCTAAATACATCCTGCATATCAGATATTTACATTATGATTCATAACAGTAGCAAAATTACAGTTATGAAGTAGCAATGAAAATAATTTTATGGTTGGGGGAGTCACCACCACATGAGGAACTGTATTAAAGGGTCACGGCATGAGGAAGGTTGAGAACCACTGCCATAAGGGAAATGAATGCAACACGGTTATAGTAATCAGCCATTAGTGAATGTTGTAGTTCGTTATTAATAATTATGTATGACAAGATATTGTAAAAATAGTTAAGAAATTTTTACTAAAATGTTTCTTACATACTGTTATATTGGCTGGGCCGAAAGAATATCCATTATGGGCTGCACGGGGCCTGTGGGCTGCGGGTTTGACATGCTTGCTCTACAAAGTCCCTTTCCTAACTGTTGAACTCCTTTCTGTGCAGTAGGGGCAGAGGAGGTTGTGGTGAGGGGGCTCATTTTACAGTTTTTCTCCAAGAAGTTTTGCTGTGTTTGCTGTTCTCCGCTCCCCCTACTTGGTGTAGGGAGGAGGGGAAAGGAGTAGCCAAATGAGGAGCTGATAGGAACACTGTGGGCCAGACCGCTGACCAGTTTCTAAGGGTAATAGAAGTCTGGAAATGGCTCTGGCCAGCTGCCCTCTGCCTGGGCTGCCACACTAGACTGTGAGGCTAATGGCTCAGCTGCCATGTGCCCTGGGCAAAGGCAACAAGGTGGCATGAAAGCCAGTCTGGAGGTGTGCCCTCTTACCTTCCCCTTGCCGTTCTCTCTTCAGTCTGGGACTGCAGCTCTCGGGGCTTAGATAACAGCTTCTTTCCTTCTTCCTTGAGGAGCTTCAGTTATTCCATGGCACAGAGAGAAAAGTAGATTGCAAACAAGTGCAGCATTTGTTCCTACTCGGTGACAGAGAAAACTGGTATATCAGTGTCCATAAAGATGGGGAAAGTATGGCTTAGCATTAAAGGATATATACTTTAGATATAAACTGATCTCAATTCAAATCCTGCTAATTATTGGGTGACTTTGAAAATTTACATCATCTTTCTGTGTTTTAGCATCAACCTATGAACTAGGAGGTCATGGTTCGATTCCCACTCACGACAAATGCTGGGATTTGGGGCTCAGTCCTCAGAAGGCAGTGTACAGGAGGCAGCCAATCAATGATTCTCTCTCATCATTGATGTTTTTCTCTCTCCCTCTCTTTTCCTCTCTGAAATCAATTTAACATTAAAAAAAAAATGCCTTTCATATAATGCTATGTTGAAAACAATTACCATATTTTCCTGCATATAAGACGACTTTTTAACCCAGGAAAATCTTCTCAAAAGTTGGGGGTCGTCTTATATGCCAAGTCATCTTATACATGGGAAAATACAGTATTTAGTAGTTTAAGCCATATTAGTCCCTGACCCTCACACCCCATCACCAAATAGGTATAGTGTACAGGCCTTCTATCTTGATTTCAAACATTATATTCTATCTTGTCATCAAGCCACAGAACCACATTTGGAGATCATATAGTGACCATAGATATGGGGTTCTGCAAAAGCAAGGAAAGGGGAAGGAAGATGTGCTCTCTTCTGCATGCATATCCACAGCATCTAGTTTAGTTACTCCTTTGCCTAAGGGGGCCCAGGGCAGGGAGGTGCACAGAGCCCATTGTAGCATTAATTAAGCCCTGGCCTTCTCAGCTACCTTGGTGCCTCCTGGCCCATTTCCTTTGTATCTATGAAGTCAGAGTAGAAAAGGCTTAACCTGGTTGCCAGGTACACAACTATAGCAGAAATGTGAAGCCCCATGAACCCAAGTAGCCTGAGAGGATGCAGAAGCAACCAGCTAAATCTCCTTTGACCTTGGCAACTGGAAGGTCATGTTCTAAAGCTTGGGAACAAGTCAAAACCCACAGTTCTGGTTTCTGCCTAAAAGAGGATATTGTGTTGTCTCCCTCCCTCCTTTTCCCACCCTCCCTCCCTCCCTTTCCCCCTCTTTATCTTCTCCCTATCTTTTATCCTTCCCCTTTTGTCTCTCTCTCTCTTGCTTCCTCTCCTTTCTCATCCAAAAGTCTCTCTTCTCTGCGCATGTTCCAGGCCTGCCATCCACCCCTGTAGGCACTGTTTCATCCCTTGATGGCCCTTGGGCTGACAACATACCTGCATGCTGCCTATGCTTTGTCACAGGAGCAATTAAAAAACCAGCTCCAGACTTTCCCTTGAGAGGATCAAGAAGTTGTAGGCTAAATGCAGACAGAATGCTTAGTAACCATGGAAACACATGCATCTGGAAGTCCCTGACCTTACACCCAAGACTCCACAATCTTGGCTCTGCCATATCTTGATCTCATGATTTAGGAATGAGACTGATATGTCCATGTGGTATATCTTTCAGCCATAAGAGAGCAGCAGCAGAAGCTTTACAAATCACTGAGCTATTTATCTCTGTCCTCTGGGGATCTAGTAGGAGTGGAGAACATTGCTGATTCTAGGACTGGGGGAAGACTGAACAGCCTTGAAGGCTGAGGCTGTGGAGTAATCCATTAGGCATCAGTAAATTTTGCTGCTTTCACATAAATTTGCTCATCCAAATTTGCTCATCCATTGCCCTTGCTGATTCTACACATACTCCCATGAATATGCCCACATTTGCCATTGCAGAATTGCAGAAATGCATTATTGGTTTTCCTCTCAACAAGAGATACCACACAATTCACATGGCCTTGATTCCCATGGGTAGTGATAGGTTTAGTAGCACTAACTCTGGGAGATCAGTTATTAAGAATTTACTTATTAAAAAAAATATATACACACACACACACACACACATATTGATTTTGGAGAGGAAGAAACATCAATGGTGAAAGAGAAACATCAATGATGAGAGAGAATCATCGACTGCCTTCTGCATGCCCCCATCCAGGGTCAAGCCTGAAACTCTGGGCATGCGCTCTGACCGGGAATAGAACTGTGACCTCCAGGTTCATAGGTCAGTGCTCAACCACTGAGCCACACCGTCTGAGCAAGAATTTACTTATTTTAATTTTTCTTTTTTTTAATCTTTATTGTTCAGATTATTACAGTTGTTCCTCTTTTTCCCCCCTATAACTCCCCTCCTCCCAGTTCCCATCCCCCCTCTGGTCCTTACCCTCTCCCACCTTCTCATCTGTAGGTGTACGATTATTGTCCAGTCTCTTCCCACACCTCCAACACCCTTTCCCCCCCCAAAATTGTCAGTCCAATCTCTTTCTACGCCCCTGATTCTATTCTATTCACCAGTTTATTTTATTCATCAGAATTTTTATTCACTTGATTTTTCGATTCACTTGTTGACAGATATGTATTTGTTGTTCATAATTTTTATCTTTACTTTTTCTTCTTCCTCTTCTCAAAAGATACCTTTCAGCATTTCATATAATACTGGTTGGGTGGTGATGAACTCCTTTAGCTTTTTTTTGTCTGGGAAGCTCTTTGTCTGACCCTCAATTCTGAATGATAGCTTTGCTGGGTAGAGTAATCTTGGTTGTAGGTTCTTGCTATTCATCACTTTGAATATTTCTTGCCACTGCCTTCTGGCCTGCAAAGTTTCTGTTGAGAAATTGGCTGACAGACGTATGGGTTCCCCCTTGTAGGTAACTGACTGCTTTTCTCTTGTTGCTTTTAAAATTCTCTCTTTGTCTTTTGCCCTTGGCACTTTAATTATGATGTGTCTTGGTGTGGTCCTCTTTGGATTCCTTTTGTTTGGGATTCTCTGTGCTTCCTGGACTTGGAAGTTCACTTCTTTTACCAGGTAGAGGAAGTTTTCTGTTATTATTTCTTCAAATAGGTTTTCAATATCTTGTTCTCTCTCTTCTTCTGGCACCCCTATAATTCTGATGTTGGTACACTTGAAGTTGTCCCAGAGGCTCCTTACACTGTCTTCATATTTTTGGATTCTTTTTTCTTTTTGCTTATCCATTTGGGTATTTTTTGTTTCTTCGTACTTCAATTCTTTGACTTGATTCTTGCGATCCTCTAATCTGTTGTTGGATCTTTGTATATTATTCTTTATTTCAGTCAGTGTATGCTTAATTTCTAGTTGGTCCTTTTTCATATCCTCAAGGGTCTCATTAGATTTATTGAGGGTCTCACTAAATTTATCGGCAGTTTCTGGAAAATTCTTGAAAAACCGTAAAACCGTGGTTTTGAACTCTATATCCAGTCATTTGCTTTCCTCCATTTCTGTCATTTGTGATCTGTTTCTTTGTCTCCGCATTTTGGCTGCTTCCCTGGGTTGATAGAGTGGCTTTCTGTGTTAGGTGATCACTGAGAGGAAATGACCTCCAAGCCACTTGGTTATGCAAATCAGCTGTGTCTGCAGTGGGAGAACTTCTGTGCTGGAGACACCCTTATGGGGCAAGAGTTGTTTGGGTATGCTGGCACTTGTATCTCCAAGGAAGTGTTATTTTTAGCTTCTGCCTGGGGCTTCCCAGCCTTTTATATGCAAAAGCCTCTGTGCACAGCTTGGGTGGGGTGGGGTCTCAGGGAGTCTACAGGGCAGAGCAACCAGCTATGGCTGATTCTCAGCCCTGCCCTAAGAGGCACCAGGTCTCAAGCCGCTGTGGAGTTTCTCCCGGTGCCTGATGATGCCAGACAGTCCAGCTTTTCCCTGTATGGTTCTGAGTCCCCAGAAACTCTCCTGGAACTAGAGTTCAGAGACATTGGGAGCTTGTGCTTCCCTCTAGTATGAAATGCTTCCAGCCCTTTCCACGAGCCCCTTCGCGCATGCCTCCATACCTCTGCACTTTATTTCCGCACCTCCTCTGCGTCTCAGTCTCTTTCTAGTTGTAGAATTTCCACTCAGCCAGCCTTCCTGTGGGTCTGGTTGGTGTCCGTTTTTTCTTTTTGTTGTTGTTTCAAAATAGTTGTGCACGGCTGCAATTCCGATGTTCACCTATGCCGCCATCTTGGTTTCTCCCTAATTCATTTCTTGTTTGTTTGCTTCCTTTTGAAAGTAACACATACTATAAATAATTTGTGGATTGATGTCAGTAGGAGAGGTATAGGGAGAAAAACAAAAAAGTAGAGGAAAGAAATCACTAGCATCCTCAGGAATCAAACAACCATTGTGAACATTTTCTTGTGTTCCCTTCCAGTATTTCTCGCCTATTTTTAAACTTAAAAATTTGTATTTATTAAATTTTATATTCTGTCTTTTTTTCAACATTATAGCATGTATTTCCCCATCATTACAAACTCATTATAATTACAAATGCTTTTGAATGGCTTTGAGATATTTCTTTGATATAACGTTACTTAACTTTCTTTGTTTTTTGAAAATATGTGTTGGTTCAACTTCCTATTATGCCTGTCTGCCATGATGACTATCTCAGGGCCTAGAGAAGAATTAGTACTGTTGCAGAAAGACCAAAAACTAAGCGATGCTTTTGAAGAGGTGGAGAAATCAGCTTTAATAACGCGCGGTCTCCGGGGACAAAGATCCCAAATCAAGAGCAAAGTAACATGAGGGAGCCCTCCCTTATATTTGCTTCCCAAGTTAATCTTATTACAAATGTGTTCCCAACCTCCCTTTCCCCAGGTGTTCCAAA
>PVJC01029486.1:0-21858 GCA_004026665.1 Murina feae
GATAACACGATTCTGAATCCTGCCCTCAGGCAGCAGCTGAACATTGTGCTTTATTAGCCTCAACAAGTCATTGCACTGCACTCTAAATTTGATGGTTTAAAGACAGCAGTGTTAATACTAATATTCAAAGTATCTGTCTGGCAGGAAGACATTAATTGACCTCATGAGATCAAGCTCTAAAAATAATATCTTTTCATTTGATCATTAAAACATTTCAGATAGAGTTTCAAACGTTATTGTTAAACTGATTAATAACACAATCAGAGAGACAGACCAAGACTAAGATCATCCACCCTTGTTTTTTTTAATTACTATGTACAGATATGAAAATTGGACAGTGAAGAAGGCTGATAGGAAAAAACACACAATTGATTCTTTGAAATATAGTGTTGGAAGAAACCTTTACAGATACCCTGGACTTCCAGAGCGACAAACAACTGTCCTAGAGCAAATCAAGTCTGAAACATTTTGGAGGCAAAAATGGTAACACTGAAGGCTGTCCTACTTTGGGTATATCATGAGAAGGTAGAGTTTTGTGGAAAAGACAGTAAATAATGCTGGGGGAAATAGAAGTCATCAGGAAAAGATGAAGACCACATATGAGATGGATGGACTACAGAAGAAGCCATAGGCATGAACCTACAGGAGCTGGGAGGGCGGTTAAGCCTGGGCATGTGGACATCACTCATTCACAGGGTCACCAGGAGTCGGAGCTGACTCAGAGACTCATAGCACATACAACACAATCCCAAACTGATTTTCACTCAAAGTTTACCTTGGGGAAGATTTTCATTAGACTCAAAAGTTTGGAAGAAATTAGGAAGAATAAATTTCAATGTCTTTCCTACTTTTCTCCTTTACACTGTTCACCGATGGACATATAGATTCAGGTACATTCCCAGGTATCCATGGTGTATGTCTCCTTGCAGGTCATGTACCTCATTTTTTATTTTTAAAAAATATTTTTTTATTGATTTCAGAGAGGAAGGAAGAGGGAGGGAGAGATAGAAACATCAATGATGAGAGGGAATCATTGAACGGCTGCCTCCTACACACCCCCTACTGGGGATCGAGCCCACAAAGCTGGCATGTGCCCTTTGCCTGGAATTGAACCCAGGACCTTCAGTTTGCAAGCCGATGCTTTATCCACCCACTGAACCAAACTAGCTGGGTTGTACCTCATTTTTAAAATAAATAGTTTATTGATTTTTAGGGGGAAAGAGAGAAAGAAAGGAGGAGCGATAAATGTCAATGTGAGAGTGTTACACAGATTGGCTGTCTCCTTAACGCACCCTACCGGAGATTAAGCCCACAACACAGGCATTATCCCTGACCAGGAATCAAATCGGGTAACATCCTGGTGCACTATACAATGCCCAACCAATTGAGCCACACTGGCCTGAGCTATCATGTATTGATCTTATTGAATTTCACATTTCCTTCATTATGTGAGAAGAAACTGAGAAGTAATATTTAAATAATAGAAAATGAATATGGGCTATATTATCCCATGAACTGCAATCATGCATTGGTTTTACTTTTTTTTTTTTTTACCATTTTGAGGAAGCTGTTGAAAATTACATATTACCAAATTTAATTTTTTAAAATAGATTCACATTTTTTTTCTCATTTCTAAAATACTGGCCATAGTCAAAAAATAAAAGGATAAACTGTAATAAGTACATAGTTGTACTATGTATGTAAGTCTCCTTGGCTCCACAGAGGAACCAAAAACATCTGTCTATGGCTTTAAAATTTCTGATAGTCCATCTAAATGATCTCATTAATTATTATAATAATTTGTGAAATAAATGTTATCATCCCAAAGTAATATCTAAGAAATCTTATTTGCCTATAATACATGAACCTGAAAAACTCTACTTTGCCTAGCTAGTAAGCTCTAAGATTGGGGCTGCAGTCGTTATTTTGAAAGAGTTTTGCTGTGAAAATGCTACAGGAATAAAACATTGAATTCTATACCTTTAGCTAATAAAATATATTTATGTAATTGAACCTGAAACCATAGCTTTTAACTCTCATGCTCTATTTTTTTTATTTTTATTTTTGTTATTACATGTAATCTAGATAGTTCCAGATACTCAGCAATACCCTAAAAGTCACTTATTGAAGCTGGGAGATACTTCATCATCAGCCCAAATGTCTCTCTGGAGAAGTAATGTTTCACTGTCGTGTTATTTCTGTAGGATGGTTAAATGAGCAGAAATTAAAATTCTAACTTGTATGAGCCATTATATGTTTGAAAATGCTACTTTTATATGTAGTTAATCCTAACAAATATAACATTTTAGTTCTCCCCTTCTGGGAGTATAAATTTGCTCAACAACTTTGGAAAGCTCCCCAGCAATATGTTCAGACCATGTAAACTTATTTCTATTCTATTTCTCCATATGCGGTCAACAGAAACTTTAGTGGTAAATCTAAATGCAAAGGCATGTAAAAAAAACTCATATCAGCATTACATTTATAATCAGCATTGGAAACATCCCATATTCCCATTAAAAATAGAGGGGATAAATGAATTTTGGTATCTAATCTAATAAAAGAGTAATATGCAAATTAGCCATTACACCCTGAGGCTTAACAACCAAGCTTATCATCAGATCATGGATCAGCAGGAGGGTGGCCCAGCGAGGTACAAGTGAGCTGCAGAGAGCTACAGGAGGGGGCAGGGCAGCAAGCTATGGGGGGTGAGGGGGACAAGGGGAGCTACGGGAGGGTAGGGCAGTGACCTACTGGCTACAAGCGAGTGCCAGAGAGCTACAGGGTGGGGCAGGGCAGCAAGCAAGCAGAAAGTGGAGAGCTACAGGAGAGGGCAGGGCAACAAGCTATGAGGGCTGGGGCGGGGAGAGCTACAGGAGGGCAGGGCAGCAGGCAGAGAGCTACAGGAGGGCACACGGATTTGTGCACAGGGCTACTAGTACTTACATAATGAATAAGAAATAATGACCTTTTACAACACAGAAAATAGGAAAATAGTTCACAAATATTAAGTTGAATGGAAAAGCCATATATGAAAAAGTACATACTGAAGGCTTTTATTAGTATAGGGTTCAGTACTGTCATATATTCCGTATTTGAATTCTTTATTTAACATTACAGTATAATGAGTTTTTACAGAATGCTTCTGGTATTAGAGAACTGATGCTTCAGATGTTATTTGGAAGCACATATAGTGATTTGGACACAGACAACAGGAAGGCAATTGCAGGATGGAGGAGGTCATTGTGAAAAACAAACAAAGGGGACATCTGTAATACTTTCAACAATAAAGGGAAAAAATGGATTACCTTATAATAGAATAGAATGATTACTTCCCAAAACAAATGAGGGAAAATCTGACTTTTGAATTGTTATGAGATGGATTTTGACAAATGAAGTTTATTAAATGCAACTGATAATTGATGAAATATCTAGAAACCTTAAAATATGAGCTTAGAGGGTATTAGTGATAGTTTACTTTGAAAAGACATAGGTTCAGTGAGATGATATTAGTTATATCGCATTTGAGAACATGTATGGTATAGTAACTGGATATTGAGATTGGCTACTAAAACTTTTGGATAGATGCTCAGATTTTGGTTCAGAAAAAAAAATCTGAACTTTCTATCAGCTCTCAAAAAATTGAATAGGCTATATCCTAAATGGAAAAAAAAAATATTTCCCAACATGGAATTGTTAGGCCAAGGTCACAATTCAAATAATGTAGACATGTTGTTGTTTTTTTTTTAATCCGCTTCCAAGATATTTGTCCACCTTGAAGTGTTGTGCAAGTACATTAAAAAAATAATCCTTCATTTGAATTAACTTTAACCATTTTTATTACACATTAGGAGTTTTCTTTTCAATACTTTAAAACGCTACTTTTATATGTAGTTAATCCTAACAAATATAACATTTTAGTTCTCCCCTTCTGGGAGTATAAATTTGCTCAACAACTTTGGAAAGCTCCCCAGCAATATGTTCAGACCATGTAAACTTATTTCTATTCTATTTCTCCACATGCGGTCAACAGAAACTTTAGTTGTAAATCTATATGCAAAGGCATGTAAAAAAAACATGGAGGGTTATTTTACCTTATAGAATAAAATATAAAAACAACTGTACATAATGTGGCAAATCTTCCCCTGAAACTTCAGTAATATTGATGTCGAAGGTATTAGAATAGACGGGGTGAGCAGCTGTGGCGGTGCTCATGTGCCATTATGCTTTTGGCCTCTCTTATGTGTTCTGCTCCACATATTTTAAAAGAGCTTAACGTGGATATTCCTGTTCAGTCTCGTAGAGTACTGTGGATACTGTTGTTAACTAAATCTTTCCTTCCTAATAAGACCTATGTACGTGGCCTGTGGAAAAAAAAAACGTATTTTCAGGAGGATAAATTGGAAGTCACACATCTAGAACAACAATCAACTTGAACTCATGTTGCTCACACAGGAATGCCTTTTTAATGTAATCTCAGGCAGGGAAATGCTTTCAGGCATGTCTTCTCAGTTGGAGTTGAGAGCATGTGCACAATGGCAGACACCAGCAACTAGCCTTTGTCTGGTTGAGAGATAGTCATTTAAACCTAGGTTTCAAACCAAATATGCTGGATGTCATCTGGACTTGTGTTTAAAATACATAGTATGTTTATTATTATTATTATTATTATTATTATTATTATTGATTAAGGTATTACATATGTGTTCTTATCCCTCCATTCCCTCCACCCCCCACTCATGCCCTCACCCCCTGGGGCCTGTGTCCATTGGTTAGGCTTATATGCATGCATACAAGTCCTTTGGTTGATCTCTCTCCCTTACCCCCACCCTCCCCTATCTTCCCTCTGAGGTTTGATGGTCTGATTGATGCTTCTCGGTCGCTGGATCATAGTATGTTTTTAAAGAAAGATTGAGAGTCACAGAACTAAAACAAAAAAGTGATAAATTTGGTAATTTATATGACCTCTTCTCTGTAATAACTGATAATTGATACTTCAAAGACACCATTTGCCTTGAATCAAAATTGTGTTTATTGTGAACAATTAGTGAAATTATCTACAGGCATGTTTAGAAAATATAAACTAATAATCATGAGAATGAAAATGAATACTCTATATGGTAAATATTTAGTTTCTTGCTCCTAATTGTTCTTTTACACTGAAGACTAGGAGTGGAATCTTTTTCTATTTTATCTAAAAAAATATGTTCAGTGAAACAATCATCTATGTATTTATAGTCTTAAGCACAATCATATAACTCTGAAAAGTACCTACATTTTTTACATGTCTTTTAAGACTTGTGAAATTTACCGAAGAAAGCAGTGTTGTCTAAAAATGTGTTAATTGATATTTTGAGAGAGAGAAACCAGTGAAAAATTCACATTTTGTCCTAAAAAGAAGCTGCAGTGATAATTTTATCTGTAATATAAGCTAGATATTAGCAAGCTTATTTTTAACTAGTAAAATTAGAGCTATCTATTTATTTATCTATCTATCTATCATCTATCTATCTATCTATCTATCTATCTATCTATCTATCTCTCATCTCCTTTTAGGTTTAGAGATATAAAAAGAAAGCCATTTACACTGGCATAGGTCAAGGTGTATAAAAGTGGATTTTTTCATTAAGTTAGAATCCATATTAGTTTTTTAAAGACAAAATATGAGTGTAAATGGCTGAATTCCAATTTTATATCCTTTTTGTCAATATCTATCCTTTATGTTTCTATTTAAATTGTCCAATTCCTAAATGTCATTTGAAAAATAAAGGAATTATATTTTATTCACATTAAAGTTTTATTCTAGATAAAACTTTTTCTTCAAATTAAAGTGCTCACTTATAAAAAAAAAACGACAAAAAATAAGTTAATTTTATAAAATTGAGTTTCTTGAGCAGGTATAGAATTAACATGAGAGAATAGCTTAATGGTGTCATTAGGGATACTGTCAGAGATTTGTGTATGGGAGTTAGTATGAGCAACACCCTCAAACACTAATTTCTACATTTAAATTATTTCTTCAGCATCTATTCTTATTAGGTCAAAAGCAAACATACCTACATTTGATGATGTGGGGGAAGATGATGCTAATCATAGGTACCAACTAATGAATATATTCATTTCAAATGTATGATTATCAAAGGTTATATATAAAGGTGTTTAACACTCACCATAGTCCAAAGAAGGACTTAAGGCAATGCCTAGTGCACAACAGAACCATATAAATGCTACTGACTCAATATTATCTATACTAATAAAAGGATAATATGCTAATTAGACTGGACATTTTCAGTACGTCCTTCCAGACAAAGTCATGATGGTGGAGGCCGAGGCTGAGGCGGTTAGGGGTGATCAGGCAAGCAGGCCTGATCCCTGTGGGATCGGGCCTAAACCAGCAGTTGGACATTCCCTAAAGGGTACCAGATTGGAGAAGGTACAGGCCAGACTGAAGGACCCCCCCTTCCCCCATGCATGAATTTTGTGCACAAGGCCTCTAGTAGGTTATATGATAACCATATTAAAATAAAATAACCAAGGCTAAAAAGTTTGTCTAATATACCTCAGTGAGTTTGAAATCATGGCATACAGCTGCAATCTGCTGACTTTAGTATTCTTTCACTCAATTATGCATTACTATAATTTAGGATAATGGCTTATATTAAAAGCCCATTTCATTCTCTTTTTACTTTAGACCTAATTGAAGGCCAGAAACAGAGATTGAAGCAGCGTAGTGAATACAGTATTTTTGTTTGCTTCAGATTAAATACTGTTTGCAGCTCAGAGTGACAGCTGACTTCATGGTCTTGGGCATTAAACCCACTGCTTTGAGATTCCTATGAACCTGAAGTGAAACTTTTCTGTCTGCAGAATCTATGTCTCTGACTCAATTTTAGGTAACTTTGGGTCAAAAATGCTATTTTAGAGAAATAGCATAAAATATAGGATCATATCTTTGTCTATGTTACCTTTCTGTTTTTCTAAGGAGATGGGAATTTCTTTTATGTTTGCCAAATTCTATATCCTTACTAATAAAAGCCTGAGTGGTCATCACACTGTGATGCCTTCATGCTGCCACAAGATGACTGTGTGCGCAGTGGGCACACACAGGTGGGCGGGGCTGGGTTTGATGCTGCATGCGTGGCAGGAAGCCTCTTCCTGGCTCCACATGGTGAGGCCTGCCTGGGAATCCTGCCTCCACCCAGCTCCAGTGCAGCGAGGCCTGCCTGGGGGTCCTGGGAATCCTGCCTCCTGGCTCCATGCAGTGTGGAGGCAGGACCCCTGGTTCTGGCCTACCTCTTTGGGGCAATCTATCAAGGAGCCCCAGATGGGTGGTTGGGACTTACCTTTTTGGGGAGATCAATTGTGGGGCTCCTGCACTGTGATAGGGCACAGGCCAGGTTAGGGGACCCCCCTCTGGACTGCATGAATTTCATGCACTGGGCCTCTAGTATAATATAAAAGTTATAAGCCAATAAAAGAGTAATATGCAAATTAACCATCTCTCTGGGACGTCTAAGCCACACCCACCCACCAAGCCATGCCCACCAACCAATCAGAGCAGCTGTATGCAAATTAACCCAGCCAAGATGGCGGCCGGCAGCCAAGGAGCTAGAGCAAATGGGAGGCTTCCGTTGCACCAGCAATGGAGTTGAAACTGCCTGCCTAGGCCGGCCGGGCCTCTGCTCAAGGCAACAATGTTTCAATTATAGAAGCCACGGAGCTGAAGCAAACAGGAGACTTCGTTGCCTGCCTAGGCAGGCTGTGGCCTCTGCTCAAGGCAACAAAGTTTCAATTATAGAAGATAAATAAACCCCAAAAACCTGATTCCAGCCAGCCTTGCTGGGACCTTGGGTCATGGGAGATGTGGGCAGCTTGAAAGCCTAAAAACATCCCTCAGCCCCTCACCCAGGCTGCCCAGGTACCCCAGTAGGGACTCAAACCCTGGAGGGACTGTGGGCAGCCTGAAAATGGCCCTCAGCTCCTCACCCAGGCTGGCCACACCCCCATGGGGTGAAGGTTCCCACTGGGGAGCTTGGCCAGCCTGAAAACAGCCATCAGCCCCTCACCTATGCTGGCCAGGCACGCCAGCAGGTGGACATTCCCTGAGGGATCCCAGACTGTGAGAGGGCACAGGCTGGGCTGAGGGACTCCCCCTGAGTGCACAAATTTTTGTGTACCGGGCCCCTAGTATAATTATATTCTTAATTTTCAGATCTGGAATGATTATATTTTTTCTGCCTTTAACTTGTCCACAATAACTATAGTGAGCCATCAGAAGCAAATACACTAAGAAAACTGAAGCTTAAAAACTATTCCACAGCATTCTGATACCGTAACTTACTTTGTCTGTCAGCACCATCCTTTTCTTTCTCGTAGATGCTTGCACTTGGGAGAAATAAAATGGTCTACATCATTAATTTCTATGTCCAAATAAAGAATTTCTCAGCAGGTTGCACATGAGCTATTTAAACTGGAGTGGTGGTAAGACAGTCATTAATTATCCAGAAATGAATCTTAAGACTGTTGAAAATTGCATTCGTGAGGGTATATATCCTCTGAGAGGGGCTGACTAAAAGCTGGACAATGATTTACTGGCACCATCCAGCAAAAAAAAATTTTAGTGTTATTTTACACAGCCAGTGCCTTTAAACCATAAGTTAGCCATTTCAGATGATCTTAGGCCAAACGGCGGGAGTGGCACATGTGTAATTCATTTCATCTCTGTCTAACCAAAAACCATGGTGGTGTTAGCTATGTATACATGAGATTAAATGTAAGATTTAAAATACACAAGAAATAAGAAATACAGAAATCAAGTATACTCATCAGTTCATCTGGAATTCCCGGGCTGTGCATTTAACACTCAAAGCAGCCACGTGAGCCAGTTGTTTACTATAATTCCCACTTAACCAATGAGGAAATCAAAGCAGAAAGAGGTACAGCACTTGTCTGACCTGGACTTTAGACCCAGGCAGTCAGGCTCTGGAATCTATGTTCTTAACACTACCAGTGGACATATCACAGCACCTGGAAGCTATGGGCCTGAACTGGAGGTCTTTTGGAACTAAGCTCCACCTTTACAAATCCTTTGTGTTCAGAAAATCATGAGTTCTGAGCAGTGAACATTATGAATCCTCAGGCAAACAATGATAATGCCTAAAAGAGAGTAGTAGGAGGTCAGATACCTTTAAAAATGGCAACTTAGCTATTTCTAGAGTTCTTTTGCTTTTCTATTTAATTTTTACTTTACTTATCTAATAAAAGTGGACAGAATTTCTTTTGAAAACTTTTCTAGTTAAAACCCAAAACTTTTTTTATGTTTATAAAGTGCCTTGTCAACTTGCTGCTAAATTTTTTTCTTAATCATTCTTTATTTTAATTTGTCTGACAGAAGCCTTGCAAAGAATATACAGATGTAATGAATATTTCATAAAGATATGATTTATTGAAACTTCTCTGCCTTTGCTTCAAAAATTATCCATCCTTCAAAACAGCAAATATACAAAAACTACCTGCTGGTACAGTAACTAAACCAAATCCCCCAAAGGCAAACCCAATTTCATAATAACTTCTGAACCTTATGGACCGTGGAAAAGATAGTCAATGTTCTATTAATATTTTAGCTGGCAGAGTAATATAGTCCTAAGCTACGACATGTGGCCATCAGAACTGTCAGGTATGCCACTGTAATGTTATTAATGATTTAATTTTTATGAGCTCCATATCTTTTTATGGAAATAAAATTTAAAGTCTTGAGGTAAAGAGAATGCTTACGACAGTTTCTGAGGGTGCCTTACTGGTACTGTCAACTCCTTTACACATATTTCCTATTACTGGTTACTTCTCCACCCTTGGTTATTACACATATATGTATCTGTCCTACTCATTTATGAATGGAGTTGCCTCTAAATTAACACCTTTTGCTTTTACTACAATATTAATATTATGGCATGACCTCAGTTATCTACAATGAACTCAGGCTTTTCACCATCATTAATTATTATTTTTTAGAGTATGCAGTAGATGAATGCCTTAAATGACAACAGAAACACCTAAAACACAAATGAAGATGACTAATTATAATCTCTCTTATTCTTTTTTTTTTTTTGTGACTCTGATTTAAGCCTTATTCTAAAGTTGTGGTATGAAAAAAATGTAATATTGAAGGCCAAATTTATAATTTCCTTTCTGGTGCTTGTAACATTTCTCTTATTCCCAGTATGCATTAGGGTGTATTTATTTGTTACAAATACTTCCTAAGATAGACAATTATGTGATGTTTTTGAAATGCACAATTAGTGATTTTGTTTTGACAAAGGTGGAGGTATGTATATATGTTACTGTTTAGACAGTCAAAATATGTTTAAGGGAATACTGAATTTAAATGATAATGATTCAAATAATATTTATGCTTGCTAGTTTAAGAATTCTACCTTGGCCTTAAATAACATTCCTTAAAAATACATCAAGTAACATTACTTAAACACAAGTAAAAAAGATTTAAGAATTTGGCATGTGAAAAAGTATTTCCTATTTTTGCTGGAACAGAAAATACTAAAATTATATGCTTCTTGGGCAATAGTTCTCAAACTTTAGTGTGTCATATGAATCTTTTAAATGCAGATTTCTCGACTTCGCCTTTAGATGTTTAGCTTTACTAGGTCTGAAAGGTGGTCCAAGATTCTGCATTCCTAAAAATCCCCAGGTGATACTGGTGCTGCTGGTCCCAGGAATACACTTTGAGCACTGATGACTTATGAGACTCTAGATATAAACATCAATTATTCTAATGCTGTGCAGAAATAAATGATTTATTTTCTCCATCACAGATGATGACATTATGTAAGTAACCTGACACTATATGAGGAGAAAAAAATGAAAAACAAATTTTCAGATTCAACGTGTTCCAATTAGGATTAATATTGTTTATGTTTTAAACATCATTAGCTAAGGAAAGAATCAAGTTAAATAGGGAAAAATAAACACTGATTTAATGCGTATTATATTCTAACATAAAATAAAAATGCCTTAGAAAATGAATTAAAAAAAAATAAAAGCTTTGTGTTTAGGTATTGAAATTAAAACTAGATATTCAAGTACAGTTATTGTATGTTTCTTCATAGGCTTTTGTAGGAAATAAATTTGAACAATAAAAGTAAGAATAGGACAACATTGAAACGAGAGATCATTCTGGATGTAAGGTGGTTATTGTGAAAGAAATGCCAATTTAATTTAACAATTAAACCCATAGTGGAGAGATTGGTTCCTCTGGTGGTGGGATTCTTCAGTTACCAAATGTGCTCCTGCTGTGGTCTCTCTGCACAACCTACCACCATCGTGTGGCTAATGTCAGTGCAGCGTGGTTATGAGAAAGACCACTAGTAACCACTCATGGATGGTCGTGTCATCCTCAGCTGCAGCAGGTTTCTAAAAAGCCATTACAGTTTCTGACTGAGGGATCACCTACATTTCCAAGACAGACCTCTTTAATGTGTCCCTTATCCAGTGTTGTATAACACCATTTCTACTCCAACCCAATTATTCAGCATTTTTTTTCACTATCACTATTTGAAAGCTCTGACTTTTTTTAACACCTAGTGACATAACTTGCTAGTATACCAGACAGGAAAATTTTAATACATCAATTTAATCATTCATAAATCACTATAAGACTTGGGATAAGAATAATAGTTTGCCTCTATTCTGAGTCAAATCAAGATTGACTGATTTTTTTTTATTCATGCATACATTCATTCATTCAACCTAAATTTGATAAGTACCCATTTCCTATCAGTCTCTAACATAGGCATTGGATGCATAAGGCTGTAGGACAATGTGCTTTCTTTAACCTCAGTTAACAAGTAGTTGCATAAGACAGAAGGTAAGATTACAGTTTTACAGCCTGCTGTGCTGATAGTCAGGGACATGTGACTAATTCCAAACAACAGGGAAAGCTCAGAAAATATCGAGTTCACATTTGAACTCAAGCATTTAGCTGCTGTTGTAAAATCCTTCAAAGTTCTTTTTCTTGCTATTAAAGCAAATGATCTGTTCTTTGGTGTTTCCATTACAAATTAGGTTTTTGAAGATATTTTAACTTTGGAGTCTGTAGTGTGGGATATAAGGCATTGATAGTCAGTTTGCCCCACCCCCAGCCTCACCTGGAAAGAGAGAAAACCAAGGAAATGGATCGGATGAGTCTTCACGCTCTGGTTTACTACAATCTTTGTGCTCTGCAAACATTAGTTTATCCTAGCACCTCAGTTCTTCTAGGTTTCGGTTCCTCAAGTGGAGTGGGACCTGGTGGATAAAGGTGGTGTTTGCCCTTCACTCTCGGGCAGCCTGAGGAGAAGACGCCTGTGCTGATTTGTAGCTTTGCATGTTATGTTTTTCTTCCCTGTTCTTGTGGAGGGGAAAGATACTTTGCGGCAGTAACCTGCCCACCGTTCAGAAAAAAAGCAGGAGTCAAATCAGTTTGTGATGCTGCAGAGTCCACTGTGGTATTTCAAAGAACAAGATTAAAAGAAAGATATTTCCAATATTATATTATCCTGATTTTCCAGAAAGGACAACATTTTTCAGAAAACAGATCATAACTATTTTGTAAAATATCACAAATAATTATATAACATATTTATTATTATGTCATAGTTTAAAGAGAAACAAAGAATGGAAGGTAAAAATTGATTTTAAGAATGATTAATACCAGCCCTAACAGGTTTGGCTCGGTGGATGGAGTATCAGCCTGAGGACTGAAAGGTCCCAGGTTCGATTACCGTCAAGGGCATGTACCTTGGCTGCAGGCACATCCCCAGTAGAGGGTGTGCGGGAGGCAGCTGATCGATGTTTCTCTCTCATTGATGTTTCTAATTCTCTATCCCTCTCCCTTCCTCTCTGTAAAAAAAATCAATAAAATATATTAAAAAAGAAGAAGAATCCTATCTAATAAAATAGTAATATGAAAATTGACCATCACATCCTCACTCTGTCACTCCATCAGACAAATGGCTGTAAGCTGGAGTGAGCAGGAGACTTGCACTGCCCCTGGTGATGGAGGAAGCCAAGCTCCATTCAAGACTACTAAGTTTCAGTTATAGAAGTTAAATAAATCCCAGATACCCAAATTCCAGTCTGCGGGCATGGCCAGCCTGAAAATGGCCATCAGCCCCTCACCCAGGCTGGCTATGCACCCCAGTGGGAACCCTCACCCTGAAGGGGGTGTGACCAGCCTATAAACAGCCATCAGCTCCTCACCCAGGCTGGTCACACCCCCATAGGGTGAGGGTTCCCACTGGGGGTCTTGACCAGCCTGCAAACAGCCATCAGCCCCTCACCCAGGCTGGCCAGGCACCCCAGTGCAGACCCCCACCCTGATCCGGGACACCTTTTAAGGCAAATCAGCTGGCCCTCACCCATGCACCAGGCTCTATCCTAAATAATAAAGGGGTAATATGCAAATTGACCCTAGTAGCAGAACAACTGAGAATGACTGGTCACTATGACACACACTGACCACCAGGGGCCAGACACTCAATGTTGGAGCTGCCCACTGGTGGTCAGTGCACTCCCACAGCGGGTGCTCTGCTTATCCACAAGCCAGGCTGATGGCTGCCAGCACAGCGGTGGTGGCAGGAGACTCTCCCACCTCCTCAGCAGGACTAAGGATGTCTGACTACAGCCTAGGCCTGACTGCAGCAGCTGGCAAGTGGACATCCCCTGAGGGCTGCCAGAGGCATGCCTGACTGCCAGGTTAGGCTCAATCCCCCGAGGGGTACCAGACTGCAAGAGGGCACAGGCGAGCTGAGCCCTCCCCCACTTGACTGCACAAATTTTTGTGCACTGGGCCTCTAGTGATTAATATAATGACTAAATTGTGGAAAAAATGTGGCAAATATTTAAAAATTATTATCTCATTGTGTGTTAATGACATGACATTAAATTGGAATTAGACTTGCTGAACAAAACTCACCTGTCATCAAAATAAAGTTTGTACAAATACAAATATTACTACCTCTATTTTATTGAAAATTCTCCAGTGACTTCCCATTTTTTACAATGTAAGAATCAAAAACCTAAACATGGCTTAAAAACACCTGAATGCTGCAGAAATTGCCCACATTTTCTACCTTATCTTAAAGGACTCTTCTTCCCCATACTTTTCTAACTCTGCTGTCCTCATTTCACTCTTAGAATTGCCCCATGATTCTCCCTTATTGGGAACTTTCCCATGTGATTAGCTTTTTCAGGAATTCTCTTACTCTAATGCTCACCATTCCATCTTTGCAATGTAATTGTATATCTGTAATACCTAGCACTTGCATATATACAATTTTCAGCAATCAAAACTATCAGCTAGCCAGGCCAGTGTTGCTCGGTGGTTGAGAGTACACATATAAGCCAAGAGGCTGCTGGTTCGATTCCCGTTGATCAGGGCACATGCCAGGTTGCAGGCTGGATTCCCGGTAGAGGATGTGCAAAAGGCAGCTGATTAATGTTTCTGTCTTTCCCTCTTCCTTCCTCTCTCTTGAAAAATCAATAAAAATGCATTTTAAAAATAACTACCAATTAATCCTTAAGATCTGAGCTTTTATATCTGAATTTATAGGGTTCAGATCTAGGCTTCACCACCTTGTAGCTAAGGGTATCTAGGCTATTACCTCATTTATTATATTTTGAGCCCAGTTTTCTTTTTTTATTAAACAATTTTAATGTTGACATAATTTTAGGTGTCTCCCTTTTCCCTGACCTTTATCCACCTCCATACCTCTCCCCTCCCCTCTCCTCCCTTGTCCTTCACAAAACTATGCTTTGGGTTGTTTTTTTTGTTGTTGTTGTTGTTGTTTTGTAGAGAGAAAGGAAGAAGGAGAGAGAGAACTATCAGTGATGACAGAGAATCATTGATTGGCTGTCTCCTGCATGTCCCACACTGGGGATCAAGGCTACAACCCAGGCATGTGCCCTGACCAGGACTCAAACCTTGACCTCCTAGTTCATTGGGTGATGCTTAACCACTGAGCAACACTGGCTGGGTATTCATGAAACTATTGTCCATGTCCATGGTGTATGCATAAATGCTCTTTAGCTAATCCCTTCACCTTCTTTATCCAATCATCCCCACTCTACTCTCCTCAGGCACTGGCCAGTCTGTTCCATGTATCCATGCTTCCAGTTGCATTTTCTTATTGGTAAAATGAGACCAATAATGTATCTGGATTTTAAAGAGTGAAAGTAAATAGTTTAATTCATGTAAAGTTCTTAGAATGATACATGCTGGATATTCAATAAATGAAAGATACTATCTAATCTAATAAAAGAGTAATATGCAAATTGACCCTCACTCTGTTACACCCACAAGCCACAACCACCAACCAATCAGAAGCAAATATGCAAATTAACTCAACTAAGATGGCAGCAGCCACAAAGCTGGAGTTGCCCCAGGCAGGGCCCTGAGCTCTACTCAAGGCTACAAAGTTTCAATTATAGAAGGTAAACAAGCCCCAGATACCTGCTCCAGCCAGGCAACCCAGTAGGGACCCAAACCCTGAAGGGGCTGTGGGCAGCCTGAAATGGCCCTCTGCCCCTCACCCAGGCTGGCCAGGCACACCAGCAGGTGGACATCCCCCGAGGGGTCCCAGACTGTGAGAGGGCACAGGCCAGTCTGAGGGACCTCCCCTGAGTGCACAAATTTTTGTGTACCGGGCCTTTAGTATGATAATAAAAAATAATAAATTGGAAATTTCTCAGTCACTACTATTTCAAACATATCTTGTGTCTTTCTTTTTTTATTCAGTATATATTCTGGTATTTCCATTACACATATCACACTTTTGTAGTTGTTCCATACTCTGGCTATTTTTTGCTGATTTTTGTTTTTTAGTCTTTATTCACTTTGTTTTCAGTTTTTAGAATTTCTATTGATATATTCTTTAACTCAGATTCTTCCCTCAGCCATGTCCAATCTCAAATGCCCATCAAAAGCACTCTTCATTGCCATTACAGTATTTTCTCTCTTGCATTTATTTTTGGTTCTTTCTTAGGATTTTCATTTCTCTGCTTACATTGCCCACCTATTATTGCATTTGTCTACTTTATTTATTGGTGCTCCCAGCATATTAATCATAATTGTTTTAAATTCCCAGTCTGATCATTTGGACAATCCTCCTATGTCTGGTTCTGATGTTTACTCTATCTCTTCAAATTATTTTTGCTTTTTGGTAAGCTTTGTAATTTTTCTTGCTAGCTGAACATAATGTACTGAATAAAAGTGTTCTTGCTGCCCTGGGCACTGATGATTTCCCAGGTTAAAAATCAAAAGAGATCACCAGAAACTGGAGCAGAACATACTATGTTGGCCAAGAATTACACCCAGGCCTCCTACTTAGCCTGTAGAAGAAATTCTACCACTGAACCATGCTGGATTCTTGGGCACTTATGAGATAGAAATCAAGTGAGTTCACCCCAAAATAGTACTCAGATGAGAGGTTTGTCATGCATAACTTGAGCACCAAGGGAGACAACTTATTTTTCCAAAAGAAATGTTTATTGTTATTGTTGTTTGTCTTTTGTTAATATGTATTTTTTTAATTACAATTTACATTCAATATTATATTGTATTACTTTCAGGTGTTCAGCATAGTAGTTATACAATCATATAATTTACAAAGTGGCCCCCATGGTATTTCCGGCACCCAGCTGGCACCATACATAATTATTATAATACTAGAGGCCCGATGCACGAAATTCATGCACGGAGAGGGGTGGGGGGTGGGGGTGGTGTCTCTCAGACCAACCTGCACCCTTTCTAATCTGGGACCCCTTAAGGGATGTCCGACTGGGATCGGGCCTAACTGGGCAGTCAGGCATCCCTTTCACAATCCAGGACTGCTGGCTCACAACCTCTCGCCTGCCCATTGCCCCTAACCACTCCCCTGCCTGCCTGATCAATGCCTAACTGCTCCTGTGCTGGCCTGATTGCCCCTAACTGCCCTCCCCCTGACAGGATGGTCCCCCACAACTGCCCTCCCCTATAGGCCTGGGTCCCTTCCAAGTGCCCTCCTCTGCTAGCCTGGTCCCCTCCCAATTGTCCTCCTTTGCAGTCCTGGGTCCCCCCAACTGTCCTCCCCTGCAGGCCTGGGTCCCTCCCAACTTCTCTCCTCTGCAGGCCTGGGTCCTCCCCAACTGTCCTCCACTGCAGGCCTGGGTCCCTCCCAACCACCCTCCCTTGCTGGCCATATTGTGGCAGACATCTTTGACCACATGGGGACAGCCATTTTGTGATGGTCAATTTGCATATTACTCTTTTATTAGATAGGACTAGAGGCTTGGTGCACAAAATTTGTACATGGGAGGAGGAGTACCTCAGGCTGACCTGCACCCTCTCATAGTTCAGAACCCCTCAGGAAATGTCTGCCTGAGGATCAGGAGTAAGCCGGCAGTCAGACATTTCTTTCACAGTCCAGGATCCCTTGCTTTTTACCACTTACCTGCAGAGGAAGTGGGAGAGGCTCCTGCCAGTGCCACTGTGTTTGCCATCTGTGAGCCCGGCTTCTGGACGAGCAGCTGCCCCCTGGTGGTCAATGCTCATCATAGTGACCAGTCATTCTGCTGTTCAGCCAACTTGCATATTAGGGTTTTATTATATAGGATTATTGACTATAGTTCTATGCAGTATTTTGTATCTACCAATCTGTACTTCTCAATTCCTTCACCTTTTTTACCCAGTTTCCCAACTCCCCTTACCTCTGGCAACCATCAGTCTGTTCTCTGTACCTATGGGTCTATTTCTGTTTTGTTTGTTCATTTATTCGGTCTTAATTCCACATATAAGTGAAATCATATTATATTAATATGTCAGTTTTTCTCTGACTGACTTATTTCACTAAGCATAATACCCTCTAGGTCAGTTTCAACCAATATGCTGCAAAAAATTTTAAAACATGCAATATCTAGCTACTTAGAAGCACTGACTTCTTTTTCCTTAGACTGTCAAATTTAAAAAATGACAACAGCCAACACAAGAGTAGCCATCTGGTGTGAATGAATCAAACTGATACCTATTTTTTGTCAGATTGGCAAAAATTAACATAGTTTTTGGTGTGCCATAGGATATTAATAATTAACTTATGTGTGCCACGAGATGAAAAAGGTTGAAAATAGCTGTTCTAGGTACATCCACGTCACAAATGGTAACATTGCATTATTTTTTATGGCCAAATACATTTCATGTGTATATGTACCACTGCTTTTTTTTTCTATTCCTCTATTAATGGGCAATTGAGTTGCTTCCATAGCTTGGCTATTGTAAATAATGCTGCCATGAGCATAGGGGTGCATATATTCTTTTGAATTAGTGCTCTGGGTTTCTTCAGATATATACTCAGAAGTGGAACCATTGGGTCATAAGGTAGTTACTTTTTCCAATTTTTGAGGAACTTCCGCACTGTTTTACATGGTGTCTGCACCAATCTGCATTCCCACTGACAGTGCATGGGGGTTCCCTTTTCTCCACATCCTCCACCACACTTGATGTTTGTTGACTTATTGAGGATGGCCATTCTGACATTTGTGAGATAATACCTCAATGTGGTTTTAGTTGGCATTTCTTTAATGATTAGTGAAGTTGTGCATCTTTTCAGATGTCTACTGTCCTCTTTTTTTAAAATATATTTTTTATTGCTTTCAGAGAGGAAGGGAAAGGGAGAGACAGATAGAAAAATCAATGATGGGAGAGCATCATTGATCAGCTTTCTCCTGCACACCCCCTACTGGGGATCCAGCCCTCAACCCAGACATGTGCCCTTTACTGGAATCAAACCTGAGACCCTTCAGTCTGCAGGCTGACGCTCTATCCACTGGGCCAAACCGGCTAAGGCTGAATGTCCTCTTTGGAGAAGTGTCTATTCAGGTCTTTTGCCTATTTTTTTCATTGGATTGTTTATCTTCCTGGTGTTGAGTTGTGTAAGTTCTTTGTAACTATTGGATATTAACCCCTTATCAGATGTATCATTGGCGAGTATGTTCTCCCATTTAATGTGTTGTCTTTTAAAATGAAAACTTTTTAGTTTTATGTAGTCCAATTTGTTTATTTTCCTTTTGTTTCCCTTGCCCGAGGAGATATATCAGCAAAAATATTGCTATGAGAAATGTCTGACGTTTTGAAGGGAAAGCATTTGTGCAATTAACGTGTTCCTGGCTTCCTGCCAGCTGGGCCCAGGGTGTAGTTTGCCTATCTCGAAAGGAACGGTTGTAAGTAAATCTTGAGTAATGTGGTGGTAAAGCTTAGGAAGAGAGGTATTCTATAATCCTATGATTAAGTCTCAGTTTGTCAATGAGCCTAAGTCTCTGGACAGTGAACTTTATAAGTATCTCTCAGTTGTTTGTTTTTCTATCCCCTTAAGTGAGATAGGATGGCTAGAGTGAGCTAGAGTTGGATATGCCCTTTTTTCCAGGTGAGTTAGGCCTTGATAATACTACAGTAGTTTGAGCTCTGGTTAAATGCTTTCCTGGGAGAGCAGGTCTTGTTAGGAATAATAGAGTACTCTAGCATATTTTAGAATTGTTTATTTTCCCTTCCCTTGACAGAAGCACTAGGGGTTTTTCTTGATATTTACTGTGAGAACCCAGTCAAGCTCCTGGAGGTACATCCCACCATATTGGTCCCCTTCTCTGACTGGTTCCCTCAGGAAATTTTTACTCTCAGTCTTGTCCTCACTGAGCTTCCAGCAACTCATTGTTATAGCTCAGGTATCCCTACCCCAGCAATGATTCCTGTGGCTATTTCTGGTTTCCACTGGTGAATCCCTGTTTTAGTAAGCAATTCATTATTCTTTATTCTTGCCTATGTAATTTCTCTTCACTGACAAATGCAAACAGGATTGTTATAGAACAGTAACAATGAGAGAGAATTATCGATCAGCTGCCTCTTGCATGCCCCCTACTGGGGATAGAGCCTGCAACCCCAGGGTATGTGCCCTGCCTGGAAATCCAACCATGACCTCCTAGTTCATATGTTGATGCTCAACTATTGAGCTACACTGATGGTCTGATGACTGTTCTATTAATCAGTCTCTAAGACCCCCACTAAATGCCCAGACTTTAAAACCCCTGAACACGAGGGCCCCAGGGTGCAGGCCCATGCCATTCCTTCCCCCACTACATCTCCCACTGGCACATATCCCCTAACTTCTAAGGGGACCCATGATATTTTTATTAGGGTCAATAAATTCTTGCTTGCTTTCCTACACTTTGTCTCTTGATTGAAATCTTTCCCTTAAGAAGACAAGAGCCGAGGTCTCCTCACCTCCCTGGAAACAAGATAACAGATCCTAAAGATCAAGTGTGGGGATGTGACCTCTGCTTGTAGAAGTAGGGCATGGTTGAAGTGAATGTTTCTAAATGGTTATCTAACATGCAACAAATTTTTTCCATATGTTCTTAAATAAAATATCTCTATCTCTCTCTTTTAACACACACACACACACACACACACACAGCTACAACTAGCCATGTGCAAATTCGAAAAATGTGTTCTTTCTTGTGGATGGACACATTTCTCATGTACAAGTTTTGGTACGTAAAGTGAGCACTAAATTTTAGGTTGTTTTATGCTCTCTTACTGATATGTCCTTATGGATTGAATAAGCACCACCACAAATATAGATATCTTATAGGCACACAAATCTAACTACAGAAATGACAAGTGTATTCTTAACAACTCATAGCTTTCTAGAGTTAAGACTTGTAGTATGTAAATTCCTGTACCATCATCTCTAATTTTTTTTTTTTTGCATCTGAATCACCAATAACACAATCTTTTACATTGAGAGAAAATTATGCTCTGTTGCTATGGAAACTAGCTGCTCTCCCTGAAAAGCTTTCATAGTCCCCTTTTTCCCTTTTTCTGCATGTTTTACCCCTCATATGATTTTACTTCCACGTTGTATATGCCTTTTCTCTGACTTTGGTTGAGTGCAGATTGATCGACCCTCATATTTCTAGTATAATCATTTCTTTAATCTGAAACTTTGCTTTCTTTTCTACAAAAAAAAGAGTTTCAATAATCATTTGTTATTTCCACTATCTCTAAGTTTTAGGTAGCAAATCGTCATAACATAAATAAACCATTTAGGGGAATAAATACTTAAGTAAATAAAATAATTGCCAGTCAATGGGTACAGATTATATGATTATTTTCCCTCTTCATTTAGGACTAAGATAAAGTCTTAATCATAGCTTTGAAGGCAGCCAACAAAAGCCCTGAAATTCATGATTTTCCCTAAGGCTTTTGTGAATGATATAAATACTGCCATAAATTATGCCAATGAACTACTTAAAGGATTCAAGGCACTCCACGGATTAAAACCTAAGAATGCTCCAGGAGACTGTTTTGTCTATAAAAGCATAGCTAACCTGGGAATAAGATGAGAACATTATGTCCATCAAGATTTTTAGAAAGAGAATGAATCCTCTACCTTTTGTATACTGTGCTTACTGGTGAATCTTTTTGAGATATGTGATCATACTCTGAATTTGAAGATCATTTTCAGTTAAGAATTAATACTATAGCCCTGACCAGTGCAGCTCAGATGTTAGAGGGTAGGCCCACACACCAAAGGATCATGGGTTTGATTCCCAGTCAAGGGCATCTACTGTAAAACTTTAACAGAAATTTGACCAAAGTTTGCAATCTGTTGGTCTGCCCTTTAGATTTTGTATTCAACACTCAACTTCAACCCTTACCTGAGTTTCTATCATACCATCCTGCCCTTCAGATTTCGGACTCGTCAGCCTTCAGAATTCATCTGCCTAATTTCTTCTTCTTCTTCCTCTTCTTCTTCCTCCTCCTCCTCCTCCTCCCCC
>PVJC01029487.1:0-21842 GCA_004026665.1 Murina feae
AGTCTCCAAATTGACTCTCTTCCAGTCTCTCTCTCTTCATTTTGTGTGCAGCCTCCTTCAGAACTCGAACCCTGAATAGGAATCCTGAACCACGCTGGACGTGTAAGGGGCTTCAATAGAGGGCCTCATAAGGCCCCTGTGAGGTTTTGACTTTTAGCTCAGGAGTTACTACAGTGACCAAATCAAAGGGAAATAGTGACCAATCAGAGGGGATATCAAGGCACAAAAAAACTGCAGCCTTTATAAAGGGGGCAGGGGACTCAGTGGGAGTCTTTCCCCCTCCTCATGTGGGAGTCTGTGCTTGTTTCTCAATAAATTTCACCTTTGCTATACCACCCTTCATCCATGGTTTCATTCTTCGACTCCACCAGACAAGAGCCTGGGAACCATCCTTCTCAGAGGAACACAATGAGTTTCCAGTCCAAAAATCATGTATCAATAGAGGAAGACACCCTATTTCCACTTTTCCATTCTTTGTCATGAGGTGTAACTTGCCAGCTTAGGAAAGCAAGAGTAGGGATGAGAAGGAAGGGAGACAAAATAAAAAGCTTTAAAGGAAAGAGAACTTAAACTGAGGGGGAAAATGGACAGGGCTTATACAATTAGGAACTTCTGATCTAGTAAGATCATGGGATATCCTCGATGGTATCTGGGTTCTGGGGCAACTGTCCTCTTGAGAACTAGAAGCGCCAGAGTGCCACGCAGAGGGTAGAAACAAAGAGTAGATTGGCAGCTTTGCCTCAAGTTTAAAGGAAGCAAGGTTCTAGATGATCTACTTCCGCCCACCACATTGAAGGAATAATAGGGATTCAGAGCAGAACCCATATCTAGAGGTACAGTTGTCCTTATCTTTCTTCTCTTAGGATCCTGAACATGGTGGATGGGAATAGAAAATAAGCCGAGAGGTGATAACAGGAACAGGGTGGGGGAAAAGGGGGATTTCTGTAACACTTCTACCAATAAAGGTAAAGCTTAAAAAATGATAACCTTTGAAGCTGCTGCTGCTGCTCACTCTGGGGGTATAATAGAAAGGGCAGAGTTTGGAATAAAAGAAGCCTGGGTTTGAACTCCTATTCTGCTATTCACCACTACTATGTGACATCATGTATGCCAATCAACTTCTCTGAGCTTCATCTGAAGACTACAAATTATTGTCACATACCACAAAACATTGTTATAACAGTTAATAATAATGAAATGATGACTACGAAGCGTTGACAAACTGTGCGTGCCCATGACATTCATTCCTTCCTCCTCCTTTTGTACTCAGGCTCCGTTTGTTGGTCCATACTTATAGTCTACCACTGTGTGCTGAATTATGATATAAAGTGATTCACTTAGGATCCTCAGTTACAACAGATGTGTATATACAGGGTATCCCCCCAAAATGTATACACATTTTTACAGCTGATAGTTCAATTTTGAAAATGAAATGTATTAATAAACACTGCCTTTATAATTATTCAAAGTGTGTATATACATGTTTGGCACACCCTACATACAATGGCATACTACTCAGCCTTAAGAGGAGATGGAATACTGCCATTTGCAACAACATGGATGGATCTTAAGAATATCTTTCTAAAAGAAATAAGTCATAAAATTAAGAGCCAAATGATTTCACTATGTGGGATATAAAACGGAAAACAACAAATGAACAAACAAACAAACAAAAACTCATAGATACAGACAACAGTGTGTTGGATACTTGAGGTAAGGTGGGCAGGGAAGTAGTAAAGGGTAAAAAGGGTCAAATATATGGAGATGGAAGAAGATTTGACTTTGGGTGGTGGGAACACAATGCAATATACAGATGATGCACTGTACACTTGAAACCATAAAAACACACACACACAGAGAATGACAAAGTTAAGAAAAATAATGCTTAAATGTGAGTGTTCCAGCCCTGGTTGTCCTCAGCTCACCCTTCAGGTTTAGTTATCCAACAACAGTATTAGCCTGCTCCGAGATCACCCAGTGTGAATGGAAAAGCCATTGGAAGCTTTCATGTAATTATGCACACAGTTGCTGCAGACCTCGAGGGCCCCATCGGCCCGCTAATAACGAAGGAGTCTGGGAAGGCTGTGCCTTCCCACATTACAGCCGTGGCAGGCTGTGGACTCCCCCCAGTAACAGATGGTTTTATTAGTGGCCACTGCCAGACACTTGGCTGAGGGCGGAGCACATGCCATTAGCGGTCTGTTCCACTTGGGTGGAGCAGTCCGCTCTGTGCACAAGGAAAGCTGGGTCCGAAAATAAATGACAGCGAGGGAGACAATGTGCTCTCGATGTCACCTGGGGCGAAAACAAACTGCAGTGGGGAAATAAAGTCCTTTCCTTGAGCTACTAAAACAGAGAAGATGAGCTCAAATAATTGTGTTCTTTCTATGGAACAGTGAGGTCGGGATGTCTCCTAGCATGGGAAAAATGAAGCGGGGGAAAAAAATGTCCGCAGGTACCCAGCACTCAGAGCATCTGTGGGAAGAAATTCTGACTCCGGTTAGTTGGCAAACAAAAACAAAATGAAACTTTTCTCCATCTATCATTTTCTACAGTTACAGGCACTCAAATATGGCGAATAGGTGACTATCAAACAGCATGCAATAGGGAAAAAAAACATGCTCCGTCTTCTTTCCTTTAAAAAGATGTATTTTTTATTTCAGGGAGGATAGGGGAGGGGGAGCCAGATAGAAACTTCAGTGGTGAGAGATAATCATTGATTGGTTGCCTCCTGTATGCCCCATGCTGGGGTTAGAGCCCACAACCCAGGCATGTGCCCTGATGGGGAATCGAACCGTGACCTCCTGGTTCATGGTCTATGCTCAACCAAGGAGCCATGCTGAACATACAATATTCTTTGTAACCAAAACAAAGGGATATAAATAGTTAAAATCAGGAGAGCAAAAGCTTGTAGTTATGAACAGAAACATTTAAGTATTTAACATATCTAGGAGTTTATGGTCATCCGCTCAAGCAGAAGTAGATTTGCAGCACGAGCATCATTGCAAAGTCCAGAAGAGCACTCAGTTTCTTCTCCCACTAGGCATCTGGATGGACATACTGTCACCAGCTGTTTTGTTTAGCTTTTATTTTTTAATCAAGTTCTAGTCGATTTCCCTAGCTCTTTGGAGCCCTCAGAGTCAGAGTGCATTAGAGAACTTCACTGCAGTGAAATCTCTCTATCCATCTTAGTTTTCTATTGCTGGCTGACAAATTACCACACAATAAGCAGCTTAAAACAAGGTAAATTCATTATCGCACAGTTACATGGGTAGGACTCCAGGCACAGGTGAGCTGTTTCCTCTGTTTATGGCCATACCAGGCTGCCATGGAGACACTGCCTAGGCCTGTATCTTCTCAGAGGCACAGGATCTGCTTCCAAGCCCAATGGTTGTCAACAGGACTCATAACCTGAGGTCTGTACACCTGAGGCCCCCATTTTTCTTGCTGTCTCTAGATTAGGGGTCACTTTCAACACTTAGAGGCCCTCCTTGGGTCCCTGCTGCATGGCCCGTCCTCTTACAACATGGCAGCTTACTTCTTCAAAGCTAGCAGGACACAATCTGCTACAGTAATGCCATTTTGAAGGCGTCAACTAATTAGGTGAGGCCCACCCAGGAGAATCTCTTTTTTTGATTGACTCTAATCAATTAATTAGGGACCTCAGTTACAACTGTAAAACTCAACTTTGCCACCTAATGTAACCTACCCATGGGTGTGCATCTCATGCATTGTATTGGCAGGCTCTGCTTCCACTCAAGGGAAGGGGATTACACAAGGCATGCACATGAGGGGGTGGGACCTTGGGGGCTTTTTTAGAAAATTGATTTCAGAGAGGAAGGGAGAGGGAGAGAGAGAAACATCAATGATGAAGGAGAATCATTGATTGGCTGCCTCCTGCATGCCCCCTACTGGGGATCAAGCCTGCAATCCAGGAATGTGCCCTGGACCAGAATCAAACCCAGGACCCTTCAGTCTACAGGCCGACGTTCTATCCACTGAGCCAAACCAGCTAGGGCCTTGGGGGCTATTTTTGAATTCTCTGTGCTACGCTATTTTTTAAGCTGAGGCAAAATTTGCAAAACACATAATTAACTATTTTACAGCGTACAATTCAGTGGAATTTAGTACAGTCGCAAGGTTGTGCAGCTATCATCTCTATCCAGTTCCAAAATATTTTCATCATCCCTGAGGGAACCTCATACCCATTAAGTAGTCACTCCCCATTACCCTCTCCTCCTGGCCCCTGGCCACCACGAATCTGCTTTCTATCTTTGTGGATTGACTTATTCAGGATATTTTTGTATAAACGGAATCATAACGTATGTGATCTTTTGTGTCTGGCTTCTCACAGTTGCTGGACATTTGGGTTGTTTCCATCTTTTTGGTGATTGAGAGCAGTGCTGCCATAACACATCCCTATACGAGTTTTTGAACATCTGTTATCAATTCTTTGGGGTATATACCTACGAGTGGAATTTCTGGATCATATAGGAAATGGCAAACTGTTTTTCGCAGAGGCTGCACCATTTTACATTCCTATATGCAATATGGAGTCAGTTACTTTACATCCTCACCAACACTTATTCCAGGTTGTTGTTTTGTTTTGTTCTTAATTATGGCCATTTCAGTGAGTGTAAAGGGATGTCTCATTGTATTTTGATTTACATGTCACTGATGATTAGCAATATTGACATCTTTTCATGTGCTTTTTGGCCACTTTCATATCTTTAGAAAAATGTCTAAAAAACAATTCCATTTTCCATATCTTAAGTGGGCTTTCTTTTTGTTATAGACCTTTATCCGTTGTCTCAGAAATATTCGTTGAAGAGATTATTATTTTCCTATAAAGTAGTACAGTTCCTCTGATGAAAATCAACTGGTCAGTGATTTATGGGTTTATCTCTAAACTCTCTATTCTAATCCACTTATCTATATGTCTATTCTTTTTTTAAAAAAATTATCTTTATTGTTGAAAGTATACATGTCCTCCCCTCTTCCCCCCCACCCCGCCCCCGCTCCTCCCCGCCCCCCATTTCCCCTTCCCTCCAGGCCTTTACCACACTATTGTCTGTCCATGGGTTATTCATTGATTAATCTCTCCCAGCTGTCCCCTTCCTCTGAGATTGATTAGCCTGTTACATGCTTCAGTGTCTCTGGATTTATTTTGTTTGTCAGTTTATTTTGTTCATCAGATTTCACATATAAGTGAGATCATGTGATACTTGTTTTTCTCTTCCCTGTTTCATAGTGATTTGATTATTGTAGTTTCTTAGTAAGTTTTAAAATTGGGAAATGTGAGTATTCCAGTTTTACTTATATTTTTCCAGATTGTCTTGGCTATTGAGGTGCCTTGCAATTCCATATGAATTTTAGGATCAACTTGTCCATGTATGCAAAAATGTCCACTAAGAGTTTGATAGAGATTTTACAATAAATCTCTGTTACTTTCTGCAGTATTTTCATCTTAATAATATTAAATCTTCCAATCCATGAAGATGGGCTGTCTCTTCATTTATTTATATGCTTTTTAATGTTTAATAGTTTTCACTATATGAGGCAAGCACCTCTTCAGTTAAATGTACTTCTAAGTATTTTATAGTATTGCAAATCAAACTGTTTTTTTCTTAATTTCATTTTTCAAATTGTTTATTATTATTTCACAGAAATATAATTGATTTTTGCATGTTGATCTTGGATCCTTCAACTTTGCTGAATTTGCTTATTAATTCTCATGGTTTTTTAAAAATAATCCTTTGGGATTTCTCTATATAAGATCATGTCATCTGCAAATAGACATAGTTTTACTACTTCATTTCCAGCTTATAAATCTTTTTTTTTCTTGCCAAATTTATGTCTAGAACTTCTAGTAATAATATCCTTATCATATACGTGATCACAAAGGGAACACTTTTTTTTTCACTATTGAGCATACTATTAGCTGTGGATTTTCATAAATGTCCTTTTCCACATTAAGAAAGTTGACATCTATTCCTAGTTTGAGGGTTTTGTTTTTGTGTTTAATCATGAGAAAGTATTGGGTTTTGTCACATGATCTTGCTGCATCAGTTGAAATGACGATGCATTTTTACTCACATTCATTCTATTAATGTCATGTGTCACATTGATTGATTTCAGATGTTGAATTACCCTTGCATTCCTGGAATGAGTCCCACTTGATCCAGGGGTACAATACTCTTAATAGGCTGTTGGAATTAGATGGCAAGTCTTTACTTGAAGATTTTTACATCAAGATTAAAAATACTTTTTGGTTATAGTTTTCTTTCACTCTTTATCTGGTTTCGGTATCAGGTTAATACTAGCCTCATAAATTGAATTAGTAAGTATTCTCCCCCCCGTTAGTAATTTCTCATGAAAATGATATATGTTAGCTAATATAGATTACAATTCCAATATTATTCCAGAGTTTATAGTTATATATTAAAGATTATCTCCAAACAGAGTAAAGAATAAGAATGGCTTTTAATGTAGCTTATAGGGATGGAGTCATTTCTTTGATAAATCCAATTATTGCTTCCATAAGGAAATGGGCTCAGTCCTTTGGAAAGGATTTTCCATTATTGTTTCCAAAATAACTTTTGTGGGGTTTTTTGTTGTTGTTTATTTCTTTGTTTTTCTTAAGACCTCTAAAACAGAAGACTCTCAGCCTCTTCTAAGCCAGAGTCAAAACAATATTTATGTAACAAGACATTTCAAATAAGTTATATATAACAATTGAACCAGCACCTTATCATGCAAAATATGAACTTAATTTTCAGAGAGGATACATTTTGGTTTATAAAATATGGTAGGTGCAACCTAAAGTATATGTGTATGGGTGACAATCAGTTCATAGGGCCAACTGCTTCAGAGGAGGAAGGGGAGGAGGAGGGGGAGGAGGGGGAGGAGGAAGAGGAGAAACCTACTCTGGATCTGGAGGCAGGGTCATATTCAATAGAACACTCCCATCTCAACATCTGTGCTAAACCTGGGAGAGTGATTTATCTCTGAGTCACTCCATTTTCTCACCTCTAATTTAAAGATAAAAGTGCTCACCTGCCCATTGGCAGGTTAATAACATAATGTTTATGAAATGCTTTGTAAACCACCTGACCGAAGCAAAGATACATTTTCAAGGATTTTGTGTGCAAGTGCTCCCAGAGAAAGAAGGAGGCAGGGGAGAACCACAGAAAAAGTACAAGAGAGAGGGAAGGGTGGGGATTGAAGCAATCTTGAACCTGCTGGGAGCTTTGGCATTTTAATTATGTCAGAGTTTGTCTCCTTTCAAGGAAAGCTACAGGTCACTGCTTAGGGACCACTGTGAGATAAAAACTCTGTAGGCACTCAAGTTCTCTGTACATATGACCAAAGCAGCTCCAGAAACGTGAAGACGGTCCTCAGGAGAGAGATAGAGGTATAGATGGCAACTGAGAAGCAGAGCAGCAAGTGTGAAGGAGGGAGAATGGGTGCGTAAACGGTACAATTGATCTGTCAGGATCTGGGTGGACCAGGAGTGTCCAAAATAACCACCTCCTTTAACATTTCATTGTCTTCCTAGATTTTTATTTTTTAGCAGATTTTTAAAAGTAAATTTGTCTAGACACAGCATTTATTTACTGTGTAACTACAGATAGTCACTGCTGTTTAAAAGTAAGACGTTTCAAAAACTTTGTGAATCAATTCTGGTTTCAGAGCTCAGCATAAAGCCTGGACATTCCATAATAAAATACCCTTTTCAAATGTTTAAAAATTCAGCTTAATTTTACAATGACAGAACATTTTTCTTTAAAACTTTATAGAATAGATGCGAAAATTTTCGAGACAATGTCCATGTTAGTTCTAGTAAATAAAAGATACATGTACCATGCCTGTCATAATTCAAATAAAATGTAGCTTCCTGAGATAGCACAGCATGAAACAAAAGCATTTTTATCAGGCTTCACCATTTTTCAGGCTTCCTGATATTGAACAAATTCAAGTAGTTTTTTAAATATCTTTATATGAGATAGTTTGCATGGAGTCATTTATCCCAGGAGTCTTGAGAGCAAACTGGTGGATGGGGAAATGATTTAACAGGCCCTGCGGGAAAATTTATCATAACTCATTTTGGAATTGCACTCTGCATCTGTGGCACCGTCATTGGAGAATAAGAAATTCAGTATTCCTCAACCTCAGCAGGAATACTGTCAAGTTCTATAGAGTTTCCTGTCATGTTTAGACAATGAAGAAATTTTTACTAGAAGTATTTTGACCCATCAAAAAAAAAACCCCACAAATTTATGGGGTTTTATAAAGGTGTAGATTATTTTAGTTGAGAATATGCCCTGTCACAGGGCAAATTAAATCTACTGTTCATCTTTACCCGCAATGAAACATTTGGATGCAATTATGACTAAATTAAGATGTGTCTGATGAGGTTGTTTCGGTAAACAGAATAGTATTTTTTATGCTACATGCCTATTGTTCACAAATATTATCTTCTATGAATTTTTAATTTGTTTTTTCACATGATGAAATGTAACTGCCATCCTGAAGTGAAAAGGCTAAGTAGGTCTCTACTTGTAGGCTGTAATTAAAATGAACTCGCATTTGGGGATAGCAGTTACTAGTGGGGAGTAAGGTTTTAAGATGTCAATCAGATGAAAAACTAAAGAAAGTAATTCAATTTCTCCAGGAAATGCAGAATGACAATGAATAAGAGAGGATTCAAAAATAGAGGTAGTGTCCTGACTGGATTTCTCAGTAGTTGGAGCACCATCCTGTGCCCCAGAATGGTTGTATGTTTGATTCCTAGTCAGGGCACATGCCTGGTTGTGAGGTTGTGAGTTCAATCCAAATAAGGAGGTGCAGGGGAAGCTGCAGGTCAATATTTCTCTCACATCAATGTTTCTCTCTTTTTCTCTCTCTCTCTCTCTCTCTCTCTCTCTCTCCTCTCCCCCCTCCCTCCCTCCCTTCCTCCTTCCCTCCTTCCCTTCCTCCTTTCCTCCCTCTCTCCTCTCTACAAAATCAATTAAAAAACAACAACACAACAAACTAAAATATATCCTGAGGTGAGGACTTAAAAAAAAAGGTTGAGGTAGTGATACTTCTTGTCCATTTGTCATGTTTGCCCAAATGGCAGCCTCCTAGTGTGTGAAAAGTGTATGTGTTCAATCAGAAGCCAAGAGTTTGAATCCCTCCTTTTCCAAAGCTGTTCAATTCATTTTAGGCTGCCCTATCTTCGGATTCTTCATAATTTACTTCATTTAAGCCACTTTTAATGTGCATTTACATTACTTTCTTACTTTTGCAGATGAGTAAATAGTGTCAGAGACGCTAAGTAATTTGTCCAAGAGAATAAATGATGAAGGTTGGACTATCTCAGTTCAACACTATGCTATTTGTATTGTTTTCACTGTCATACCCCATTTACTTCTATCACTTAAGTGTTAGAATGTTACCTGAAAGATCCATTTTAAGAATAAAGCTTTAATATGTATCATTATATTTTTGAGAATAAGAAAAAAGAAAATTCTAGAAGAGTTTAGACTAGAGCTATGACATCCACTATGGTAGCTAGTTATATGTGGCCAATTAGATTTAAATAAATTCAAATAAAAGACAACAACAACTACAAACTCCTCAGTTTTAATAGCCACATGCAGCTCCTGGCTACCACACTGGATAGCGCAAATAAAGAACATTTTCATCATCACAGAAATTTCTACTGGAAAATGCTGGCTGAAGTCTAGATCCACAACTGCTTACATTGTATTTTATAGTCACTAATATTTTCTTTCTTTGTTGGGAAAGACTGATCTGATGGTCATGAGGGCAATTCATCTCACTAAAAGAGTTTCTATTTTTAAACTGTTCAGAGAAAAGACTATAATCACAGCCTTAGAACATCTCCTCTCATTTGTGAGGAAATGAAGTGGGGAAATAGTATCAGGTGCAGATAACTTAAAAGACGGCTGTTTGTTGAGTGGCATTGAAAAATTTGGTGACTATACCTAAATTAGATTAATTCAAATTAGGGATGCATGATAAGAGAGAGAGAGAGAGAGAGAGAGAGAGAGAGAGAGAGAGAGAGAGAGAGAGAGAGAAAGAGAGAGAGAACCTGCATGCCTATATACACTGAGTGGCCAGATTATTATGACCACCTGATGTTTGTAAGCCAATCAGTTATAATTTCATGCTGAAGTTGCTAGAGGGCCAGATCATTATAAATAGGGAAGCAGGTTGTTTACCACAACAATAGAAGTGATTTTTTTCTGAAGATATGGGTAAATAATGCAATTTAACAGCCTCTGAACTAGGGATATACATATATATATTCCACAACCTGCTTCCCTATTTATAATGGTCTGGCCCTCTAGTCTAGCAACTGTAACGTGAAATTATAGCTAATTTGCCTGCAAACATCAGGTGGTCATAATAATCTGGCCATTCAGTGCAAGTGATATGTGCACATTTGTTATAAATTTTGGTGTAATGTGGGTGTTTAGGTATGGAAATAGGTCACTGGCGGTTTTTACGGTATGGACTAAAATAAAAACCAGGCTCTGAAAATTAATACCATTGATGCTCAATGATTCCTGGTCATAGGTAACAAATCCATAACATTATCCACTCAATCCAATTCAAGTCAAACAGCCTACTTGTGATTGGGAGAAAAAACAAAAGACCATTCTGCAAAGTGGAGATTTGTCACTGACCCTCAGACCTTCCCCTGGAGACCAGTTTTTTCATTTATGAATTGAATAAGCTGAGCAATCTTTGACCATGCCACTTCAGAGATTCGGAATCTCTCCCCCGTAACAACTTGCCTCAAAGATACCAGGAGTATAGCAGTACCTACAAGATGGCAAGACTTGATTCAGCTTTTTCCTCCCCCATCTATCAAGTGGAGATGCTAATGAGCAGTGAAATGGCCATAATGCAGACCCATGGAAAGAATGGGCAGCTGCTTAGAGCATGGGACCTCATAGAAAGTGAAACATTTTTCCTTGGATAATTACTATTTGGCTAAAATCCCTGCTACATGTCACTTCTCCTTACCTCCCATATACCACAGATGGGAATCTGGAAGAGGTGACTTTCAATATGTTTTGGAAACCATAAAAATATAATGTCTATAAGTAGACAGCATTTGAATGAACAGTCTTGCATATATCCTTGTTCTCATTTGTCTTGAACAATTGACAGGGAAGTCAGCCAAACAGCAAAGCATGATTATTTGTCTAGTACTCAAATGGGGCTTGCCTTCCGTCCTTCCCCCTCTACTAGTGGTTTTCCAAATTTCCTAGTCAGAAAACTTACCAAGGCTCTTGTTAAAAATACAAACCCTGGAAGCCTCCCTGAACCTGAAGAAGAATCTCAAGGATAGAAACCTTCACATCTGTATGTTCACAATGCATCCGCAATAATTCCTATAGTGAGAGCCTAGTTTGAAAGCCATTAATTTATGTGCAGAATGGACATTTCACCTCAAGCTGAACATGGTCCACTTCGTAACTTTTCCTGAAGGAAGTCTTGGTAAAGATTGAGAATCTCTGCTGAATGTATTAGCAATATTATCATTTTTTAGAAGGAAAAGGTAGTTTGAGGATAATGATATTTCCTTCTCTTCATCACAGTTGTCTCAAATAGTAAAAATGCTAAAAAGTTCCCCCAATTTCCTGAATCTTTCTCACTGGTATAATTTTACCCATGGACATTGGCTTGAGTCTTATTAACATGTGACATAATGAAGTTATGGGTAGAAATCAATGATGGCAAGAAAGTTTTGAAAAATGTGCCCATAGGGATTAAAGACATTACTAGGGTCATCTTGCCTTTGCTAGGTACTAAGTTGAGAAAACCAGAAAGCAGATCACTTTGCTCAAAATGTCTCTAAATGCTGTCAGAAACTTCCTACAGTGTTCACAGACAGGAGCTGCATTGTGCTGATAAGAAATAGAAAGTAATTTCTTACATATAATGTATAAACTCTTTAAATTGATTTTTAAATCTGCTCTTTCCAAATTGTCTATTCCATAACTCAATATCATATTCTCCTTGCCTCAAAAGTCATTTGGGATGGCTACTGCATGCCAAGCACATACTCCTGTCTTCCCTTGACTTATAAGAAAATGGGTGATTGTCCATCTGCTTCAGATGCACAAGTTTTATCAGATATTGGATTCCACAGGAAGATGAGAGATATTGTCAGTCATCAATTTCAATATGCATTTTCTGAAGTAGACTTTGCAACAACATACAAGTTTTCTTTCTAAAATAAATGATTCATGCTATAGATAATTATCATGTATGAGACAAAATATTTACAGAAAATCAAGAGTTTTAGAAGTAAAAAAAAGCAAGTAGTTAAAATAAAGTGAACGCATATGATAATGTGAAAATGCATAATTTATGAAGCTATCTTATAGTATATATTTTAGGTAATATTTATGATACATATAAAAGTATATAATTTATGAAAATTTGAATGTACCAATGGTCAAAGACAAAGGAGTGGATGCATGCTTTAATAATTTTATTTTAGTATGACTAGATTAATATATATGTGCTTTATATACATATCTAATCATTAGTATTAATCTTTAAAAATATGCAAAGCATAACAAAATGCTAGAACCCAGGAAAACCATGAGATCAAGTAGTTCTCTAGTAGTTAATTTCTCTGAGTTTACTAAGGAGCTTAGTTCTTTAGCTTAAAAGGACAAAATGCTCATCAACTCTTTGTGCTTGTACTGGTATGTAAGACAAAAGCAACACAGTATAAACAAATGAGTAGTGGAATTCTTTCAGATACATTAAAAAGCAAATGTGGAGATGCTTAAAGGATTTAATTAAATAAATAACACAGGCAAACTTTTAAAAAATCACATTCTCTTTACAAAAGGACCTGGGAGATAAAACTTTGAATATACCTGTCCCACGCCAAGCAAACGCAAGAGGCTGTGACTCCTAACACTCTGCTCAGTGCTACGGCCTCAGAAACTGTGGCAACTTATCCTTTTCCATCCACGCTCTGTGCTAAGTGAGTTCCCACAGAGGTGCCATCCATCATACTTACCTCTGGGCATGGCAGTTGCAGAGCCTGAGAAGAACTCTGTCAACAGAGTGTCCCCGCTCTGCCCTAACATTAGCATCATACCACCCCTTCCTTTGCCAGGGCTGTCTGTGGCCTTGCAGATGTGGGTGGAGCATTGTCAACTATTCTTCTCCTGCCCGAAACTATCAACAGCAAATCACCTCACTCTTCCAACCAGAGAGTAGGGGGAAGGTGATGGGAGGGAACAAGTTGGATAAAGCAGTGCTTCAAATCAGTGTATGAGGTCCCAGGGGACGCCTGGAGCAGCCTGTGCATGAAACCAACCAGAATCAACACAGCAAAAGCCTTGAGAGCTGATTAGGGGCTGGAACACTGTCCAGGTGTCAGGTGGGCCTCTGGGTAGCACAGAGTGGGACAGACTGGAATAATAAGTACTCCAAAGACTCTGAAAACGAAATTAACAGTTGATCCACAGCCTAAAAAAGACAGCCAAGACATGAATTCTAAACTTCAAGGCGTTGTCTGAATGTTATAACAGAAGATTTAAATAGGAACCAAAGTCTCATGACATAAAATGTCCAGAAAACAATGTAAAAGTGCTCATCGTAACGAGAACTAAAAAAACCTCAACGAAATAGAAAAAGGTAATCAAAAGGTGCCAAGTGCCAAGATGATGCACACCTTGGAATTATCTAGGAAGACTTTACAGCGCCTATCACAGAATGGTTCAGCAAGCAATCACAGACATTCCTCAGAAAATTAAAAGTCTCAGCAAAAGGAAAAAAAAAAAGAAATTCAGGAAACTTTCAGAAAAAAATAAAGAGCAACAGAGATGGTAAATATCTGGCTGAATATAATACGCTCTTCTTATTCTCTTGAGTTTTTAAATTTATGTTTGGTGATTGAAAGCAAAACTTATGATGTTGTTTAATGTGTTTTGCAATGCATATAGAGATAATATTTAGGTGGGGGTGGATGCGATGTGAAGAGTAGTTCAATTTTTACATTTCCCTGAAAGTTATAAAATATTGAAACACTGTCATAAACTGTGATGACTGAGGAATGTATAAACCCCTAGGGTAACCACTAACATCACTATGCAAAGATATGTACTCAAAAACACTAAAGATAAATTAAAACTGAATACTGAAAAATGCATAAGAAGGCAGGGAAGAACAAACAACATAGAGGAAATACAAAAAACAACAACAACAAAAACAATCGATAACATGAATACAGCTATAACTAAGAAGGAAATTAAATTCATCGTAAAAAACAAAAACAACAAACAAACAAACAAACACCCTTTGAAACAAAATATCTAGGCACAGATGATTTTGCTGGAGAATTCTCCCAAACATGTCAGGAAAAAATAACACTCATTTTATACAATCTTTTCCAGAAAATAGAGAAGAAGGGATCATTCATTTCTCACTTCATTTAATGAGACCCTCATTACTGTGATACCAAAACTAGACAAAGATAGTACCAAAAACAATTAGAGACCAATATCTCCAATGAACACTGACAGAAAAATCATCAACAACATATTAGCAAATCAAATTCAGCAATGTTTAAAAGAAAAACACACCATGATGGGATGTATTCTAAAAATGCAAAGCAAGTATAATATTTAATGCTAAACCAATCTAATTAGTCAATTAATCTAAATAATCTAAAGACAGAAGCTATATGATTGTATCAATTGATGTGAAGAAAGTATTTACCCTTTATAACAAAAAGATGCTACCATTTATTTTAATAAAGCTATACCTGTATAGCTTTATTATATAAATATATATAATAAATCCTATATAATAAAAAGCTAATATGTTAATTAGACCAAACAGCCAGCTGAACGACCTTCCAGACATCCTTCTGGACAACCTTTAGGACAAAACCAGGGCTGTGAGGGCCTGTGAGAAGCTGAGAGGGGCCACAAGGGCTGGCTGTGGCTGCGAGGGCCAAGCCCCTTGCACGAATCTTGTGCATTGGACCTCTAGTATATTTATATTAAAAAATAAAAATGTGAAGCAAAACTAAAGAAGCTGATTACCTATGGGGAAAGAATTGAACAAGGTAGAGATAAAGATATTGAAACTGGATTCTTTGAATATACCTTGTTTTAAATTTTGGTCTGGATTTATATAAATGTTTTACATAATTATTAAAAAAATAGAGCAATGAAACTAGCTGTATATCTATTTGGAGACTTACATACACAGGTAAGAATTGTTTTGAGTGAATTTAAACAAAGGATTTTAGATATACATTCCTGGTGAATATATTTAACGGATAAAATAAATTATAAAGATAACTTAAATTGGTAATCATATCATTATATATATGAGTATAAAATAAGTAATTATGTTAAGGTATCTGGTGACCATATTTTCCATGTAGCAGAAAGGAGATAGAACATGGATACAACACAAAACAAAAATCAAACTTAATAAAAATAGCCTGAAATACTAAATTTGAATTGAAAATACCAGTAGAAACTTACGTTGCTTTATTTACCATAAATCCTATTTCTTAGCTTATACCATAATGAAGTTTAAAGGCAATGAAAGAAGGTTGCTTTAATCACTGAGATTGTGGTCTTTGAGTAACATTTCCAACATATTTAGATGTGCTTATGTGTTAAATTTTAAACAAAGAGTAGTTATCTCTTAAAGCCACATTTTGACATTTTTCTAGATTAAAATATAACTAGGATTCACATAAAATAATTCATCAGTGCAAGGAACATAGAGAGTAAATGGCAGAAAGGTAACACAGAAATAAGATATACGGCCTCTATCAGATTCTAGGTTGATAACTGTGGGAGCTCGGGGATGAGCATTTGTTATGCAATTCCCTTCTTTTCTGTATGTATTTTATATATTTTTAATTTTTCTATATTAATAGAAAAAAGTAATTTCAAGTTCAAGAAAATCTGAAAAGGAATAAGGAAGATTGAGAAAATCAAGATGAATCTAAACTATTATTATATTAAGCAATAAGAAATCAATTTAATGTTTCAAATTTCAAATAAAACTAATGTTATGATAGAGAATTGCTCATAAACTATTTGGAGGTGATTGACATTAACAAGTTCTAGGAGTTTATATTTCTCTGGAATGAGAAAGATATTTAGATTTATACTTGGTTATAATGAATTTGCTATTAAATGTTTTTGAGTAGCTACTAAAAAAATAGCTATAAAATTTTTAAAAAGAATAAGAGAAAAGGCAAAAAGAAAGTAAAACATAAATGAATCATAATAAATTAAAAGCACAAACAAGATGCTAGAAATGAATGAAAATATATCAATAATCACAATACATGTTAATAAACTATAGAATTAAAAGACAAAAATTGTCAGAAAAAGATGGTCATTTTGCTGTTTAACAAAGATTCAAACCTAAGATAAGATACACAAAAAGTCTATCTACATTAACAAAAGAGAAACATGCAAATGGCATCACTCCGCTACAGCCACCAGCCAATCAAATGAGTAGGCAAATTAACCCAACAAAGATGGTGGTTAATTTGCATATGCAGGCATGGAGTGAAGACTGAAGACAATGTAGAAAAAAGCCAACCATAGCCCTGACCAGTTTGGATAGAGCATCGGCCTGTGGACTGAAGGGTGCCAGGTTTGATTCTGGGCAAGGGCATGTGCCTTAGTTGTGGGCACATCCCCGGTAGGAGGTGTGTAGGAGGCTTCTCTCATCGATGTTTCTAACTTTCTATCTCTCTCCTTTCCTCTCTGTAAAAAATCAATAAAATATAATTTGGAAAAAAAAAAAAAAAGCCAACTACTGCAGAAGGGAGCGAAGCTGTGGAAAAGCAAGCAGGGCGGTCGATGAAGGTAGGAGTGCAGGAAGCCCTATTCTTGCAGGACTCTTCCTGCAACGGGCCTCTAATATGTAATATAAAATAACATTATTTCAAAATTAGAAAGAAAATTTTGAAACTATAAGAAAAAATTAATGAATCATCATAATATGGGACTATGTTATATAAATATCCTTTTAGTAATAACAGGGATATTACTAACTCATATAAAACCATTAGGAAATACAATATGTGAATAAACATATTTATCTAATGAACATATTTATAATACATCATTTGAAAAGTATAGAATATATATTCTTTTTAAGCATAGTAAAAATGAACAGTATCAAGAATGAATCAAAAAAACATTAAAAACCTTAATAAACTCATAAGACTGAACTAAATTGAATCAATAATTTAAAATATTTCAATAGACACAGATGGTTTCTCAAAGAAGTTTTATCAAACTTCAATAAATACATAATTCCAATCTTTGTAAATTCTATTCATATATAAAATCTTACAGAAAAAAATTCTAAGTAACTTTGTGAAACAAGAACAGTAGAAAATGATTATGTTATAGGATAATCTCACTTATAAATTTAGTTGGAAAATCTTCAACAAGAAATGAATAAGTCAAATTCAATAGCATACTTAAAATGCAAACTATCATAAATAAATTGGTTTTATCTTAATAGTGCAAGGTTAGCTCAAGTAAAAAATGCATTTGATCATGCTAATATTGGAAATTTATAAAGGATTAGACAATTTTTAAAAAAGGCTTTCATGATAAAACAAACAAACCCCTCTAACACTCAAATGTAAAGTCTACTTACTTTAAAATCAGAAATAAGATAAGAATGCTGACAATGCAATAGAAAATTCTCCATAAGATTAGAATGTGCTTCTCAGAGAAGAAAATAAAAGTCTCATTACGCGTGTAGAAAGATGCTCAACTGCATGGTAATCAGAAAAATATAAATCAAAATCACTAGGCGATGCCATTGCACTCACCACGTTGTCCAAAATTAAAAAGTTGACTGAACATAAGTGTTGGTGAATTGACAGGTACCCTCATCCTTTGCTGGCGGGACATAAATTTGTATAGCCATTTTGCAAAAACACTTTGTCATTATGTAGAATAGTTAAAGATACATGTGTCCTATAACCCAATAATTCTATTTCTAGGAATACAATCTTTTGAAAAGTTACAAAGGATGACCTGTACAAGAGAGTTGACACTGGGCATTATTATCAGAGCAAACTCTGGAAACAAGCCAAATGTTTAGCTCTTATAAAATAGCTTAATGAATTGTGGTGTACCTACAGATTGCAAATGAGCAGGAAAGGGAAGGAACTTTGACATGCATCAGCACCTAAGTATTATGTTTTTCAGGTGAATCTGAAACATTGCAGAAAAACACTGAGTGACAAAAGAATTCATGTGGAATCTTACACTTACAGAAAGATCAAAGGCAAGAGGGCAAAACTGCATAAAATATTGTTGAGATATGTGCATGTATCATAAAACTACAGATAAAAGAAGGAAAATGGATCACTCAAAATTCAGGATAGCAGTCACCTAGGAAGGGAACAAGGAAAGTGAGTTGCTACAAAATAGGATAACACAAGTGGCTTCAAAAATATTGTAGTTCTCTACTTTTCAAGCTACATATCGTCATGTTCATATTGCACAGATGATATGCTGCATAAAAAATCTTCGAAGACTGCATAATTAGAAAGTAGTTAGAAATGTCAACATCACAGTTTACGTAGTTGCTTATTCATACGAAACCTAACGTTATGTAAATTAATAACACATATTTAGGCATCTTAAGGCTTACATCATAGTAGCCAAATCTTCACTGTGATAACTTTCTGGGGGTTGGCAATTCCTATCTGTATTCTAAACATTGATTTACTGGGCTTACTTTCATTATATTCAACACTACGTGCCTCCTTGTAGCTCCCCTTCTCCCCCCCACACCCCCGCCAAACACAAAAGACTCTGCATGCATAGCACATAAACACATTTTACTTTAATTCACTTCTCTTTTCATCAGATACTCAGGCTCTCTCTGGGGATGAAGTCAAGCATTGCTATGTTCAGATGAATTTTCTGGCCCAAGGAGATAATTTTGCTCAGTCAATAGCAATATCACAGAAGTGAACCAGAAAACTCAACCAGTGAAACAAAATTCAATAGCAATATCAGAGCAGAAAACCCCTTAACCACAGAGGGTATGTTTTCTAAAGAACACACCAGTAAATGTAAATGGAGCACATAATACCTACATCTGATGGAAGCCGATTGTGCCACACTGTCAGACAAGGTTGCAACAGGAAAAATAATAATTCTGTCTCTGTAACTCCCAGGGGCTCTGTTGCTCAGGTTTACTGAGAGTCAATTTATGTTAATGGATTGCACAGAGCTGTACGTCAAACCTGAGGTGAAGTTGTCGCTTTATTGAGAAATCATTGAATTATTACGCTATTTAATGATGTATGGAAACAAAATGCAATTGGGAAGAAAAGCATTTTGGGTATACCAGTAGACTGTGTGTTTTCGTAATGCAAAATGGTGCATTTCTGTCAGTTACCCAAACACAGCATGGCCATCTGTGCAAACCTGAAACTGAAAGGAGATGACAAAAGGTGACTAATTAAAACAGGAGTTCTTTCCGAATTCATTATATCACAGTACAGTGCATCACCTGAGGCCTGGAGGCTTCTGAGCAAAACTGGGAAGATTCACTGCCCCTCACATTGTTTAAATTAACTTTATATTCAGAACAAAATATCTATGCTTCTGAGAATTTATATGTAAAAGACTAACTATATAGCAATAGTGCCTTTATAAAAAAAACTGTTGGGGTACATATTTACCCTTATACATGAGTACAACAATTGAAGGATATGCATAATTAGAAAAATTATCTAATATAATGAAAGAGTAATAAGCAAATTGACCGTTACCCGAGACACCTAAGCCACGCCCACCATCCAAGCCACACCTCCCAGCCAATCAGAGCGGCTGTATGCAAATTAGCCCAGCCAAGATGGAGGCCAGCAGCCATGGAACTAGAGCAAACCAGAGGCTTCTGTTGCAACTGCCTGGCTAGGCTGGCTGAGCCTCTGCTCACAGCCATGCCCACCAGCCAATCAGAGTGGCTGTATGCAAATTAACCCAGCCAAGATGGAGGCTGGCAGGGTGGCTCTGCACTGGGATCCTCCGCGGCCGGCATAGCTGTGCCAGGTGTGTCAGCTCAGTGCGGGAGTGGGGGGGAGGGGGGGTCCGGCCTGGGGCCTCCACGGGGAGTCCAGGAGCAGCCATTCTGGGTCCACTGCCTGGCTCCCCCCCCGGGGGCCTCCTCGGGGGCATGCAGGAGCACCCGTCCAGGGTCCGCTGCCTTCATCCGCCCCCCGGGGGCCTCCATAGGGTGTGCGGGAGTGTCTGCTGCACAGTGAGGAGCATCCGAAGCAGTCCGCTGCCCGGCTGCACCCCGGGTGTGTTTGCTCAGCAGCAGGGCCCCACCGAGGGATCCTGCACTAGCGTCCGCCCCTGGCTCTCCACCTAACTCTACACCACGTGTGTCCCCTCAGTGGTGGGGGTCCACCAGGCATGTGCAATCATGGGCCCTCCAGTGGGAAATGTCCAGGCCTGCACTCACCAGCCCTCCCACCCCCCAGTGCATGAAACCTGAAGGGGCTGTGGGCAGCCTGAAAATGGCCCTCAGCCCCTCACCCAGGCTTGCCAGGCATGTCAGCAGGTGGACATCCCCCCCAAGGATGCAAGAGGGCACAGGTTGGGCTGAGGGACCCCCATCCCCCGAGTGCACACATTTTTGTGCACTGGGCCCCTAGTCATTATATAAAAATCAATAAAAAACAAAATTTTCTTCTTTAAGTCAAAATATCATATACACAAACACATCTAAACTAATAAAAGCGAAATATTAAAATGAACCGTTTCTCCGAGACAGGTAAGCCACGCCCACCAGCCAATCAGAGCGGCTATATGCAAATTAGCCCAGCCAACATGGAGGCCGCCACTCACGGACCTGAGTAAACGGCCCTTTCCATTGCGGCAGGAGCGAAAGTGAAGCTGCGCCCGCTCAGCTCAGCTCCGATTAAACTGGCTCTAGCGAAACACACCTTTGAAACAATGTAACAATCATAGAATCCTCGGGAGCTGAAGGAAAGAGCAGCCCGGGCCTAACCAGTAAAAGTAACAATTGTTTCATTATAGACGCTGCGAGGTGAGGCAGAGAGGAGGCTTCGTTAGTTAGAAGGCCGCCTTAAAGGAACAGTGTATCAATTATAGGAGATAACCCCAGGCCTTAAAGGGACAGCATCAATTATAGGAGAGAAACCGCAGGAACCTGCGTCCAGTCAGCCTTGCTGGGTCGTTGGGTCAATGGGAGCTGTGGGCAGCCTTAAAGCCCCTCACCCAGGCTGGTCAGGCATGCCAGCAGGTGGACATCCCCCGAGGGGTCCCAGACTGAGACAGGGCACAGGCCGGGCTGAGGGACACCCCAAGTGCACAGAGCAGCTGCAGGGCGGGACAGTGCAGGACCCAGGACCTGTGAGTGGGAAAGAAGTGGCAGGGTTGGGGGGCACCGGGAAGCGCGTAAGAGGCGGCAGGGGGTCGGCGGCCTGCTTGGTGGGCTTCCCAGGCCCTTTGTGGGGCACTGGGAAGCGAGTAAGAGGTGGCAGGGGGTCGGTGGCCTGCTTGGTGGGCTTCCCAGGCCCTTTGCGGGGCATCGGGGAGCGGGTAGGAGGTGACAGGGGGTCAGCAGCCTGCTCGGTGGGCTTCCCAGGCCCTTTGCAGGGCATCAGGGAGTGGGAAAGAGGTGGAAGGGGGTCAGTGGCCTGCTCGGTGGGCTTCCCAGGCCCTTTGCAGGGCATCAGGAAGCGGGAAAGAGGTGGCAGGGGGTCAGTGGCCTGCTCAGTGGGCTTCCCAGGCCCTTTGCGGGGC
>PVJC01029488.1:9060-21943 GCA_004026665.1 Murina feae
ACTGGTTCATACCTGCTCATACCAGTCCCGGTTGGTACAGGTGCACTCAGGCCACCAACTGGGGCCGCTGCCGTTGAGTTTGGGAGTGCTCTTGCCTGGAACTGGCTTAGGGGGTACTGGCCCCACATCCCGGCCAGTGGGGATGAGCTTGGCCTTGGTGCGTGGGGTGGGGGTGGCCCCCGCCTGCGAAGGCAGGGTCTGCGAGCTGTAGCCCCCATATGCCGTACTGGCTCCATTTCCCCCACCTGGCCCATAGGGGTCTGGCACCTGCCAGTCCCCGTAGCCTGGAGGCTCGAGACGCCGAAGGGCAGCCAGGCGGGTCACCTCGTAGCACTCCGGGCACTTACAGCAGTGCTGGTGCTTGTGCATGGCACTGCCCCCCACAGCCCGGACCCCCCAGCCAACGCCGGTTTCCACGCTGCCGCCGCCGCCGCCTCCGCCGCCACTGCCGCCACCACTGCCGCCGCCGCCACCGCCTCCGCCGCCAGGTTCCCGGGCACACTCACACTGCTCGGACCAGGAAGGGGGGGGCACCCGTGGGGGCGCCCGAGCGGAGCGGGGCCTGGGGCCGGGCGGGCGTCCCGGGGCCTCTGCCCCCACGCTGCCCCGCACCCACGGCTCCCCCTCCAGCACTGGTGGCTCCGTGTCGCCCGTAGTGGCTCCTGGGCCTAGGCCCAGCTGCAAAGAAGAAGCAGGAGCCTGGGCAGAGGCTGGGTGCTGCGAGGACCGCTCTTGCACTGGTCCCCAGGATGGATCTCAGTGGAGTCAAGAGCATCTCTCCCTGGCTCCCTTCTCAGTTGATTACAGCCAATCAGCGTGCAGAGTCAGGCAGCGGCAGCGGCAGGAATGCTAAACAGCAGCTCCTTAAAGGAACAGAGGCATTGGCGCCCCAAGGTTCAGCCCCAGCTCCCCAGATATCTTGGGGGTACCGCCAAGCCTAGGGCCGAGGCAGAGTACTTGGGCCATAGGTGAACTCAGTCCCCAATCTCGTGCCCCCATGTTCCCAATTTCAGCCCTTTCTTTGCGCACTCCACCCCACCCGACTTCCAAGAGGGAGTTGCAGAAAGATGCTCAATGGGTCCTCAGGCTTGCTTAGAGCTGGGGCCACCAGGAATAAAGACTTAAGGTAGAAGAATGGACTGAAGGGATGCTGGGGAAGTGCTCTCTCCTAACAGGGATCAAGGCAGATGGCAGCTTATGAGGCCTCTCTCCTGTGAGTGCCTCCTCTCCTGTACTATTATTCTCTCAATCTCTAGGCCCCAAAATGCCAGTAACCTCCCACTTAACCTGCTTCCATTACCAGTGAGGCACTTAAGCCTAGAACAGGAGAAAGAGAAAGCTCTAAGTTATTGTCCCTGGCCCACAGACTCCTGTGTCCTCCACCCAACTTCTACATGGTTATGATTAGGGAAAGAGCTTCAGGGTGCAAGAGGAAAGAGAATACAGGGCAGGAGGAAAAGCAAGAAGAGATATGAAGTAAGAGAAACCATTTCAGGGGTCTTAAGAGCTTGGTAATCTCCTTAGCCTTTTCTGGCTCAGCCTGCTGGAGGATGGAAATAGGATGACATGTCCAGAAGACAGTCTTTTTGCTGTTCTTGTTTTGTCATTAGCTGCCAAGTATTGAGTCCTAAGTGCTTTTCACATGCAGACAACAACCCTACCAAGGTTATTATTATCTTAATTTCACCAATGAGAAATTGAGGCTCAGAGGTGCTAATTCGGGTAGGTACCACAGTTGGAAGTGACAGAATCAGAACGCAAACCCTGACTACTTGCCTCAAGAGTCTATGTTCTGAACCACTCCAGTACAACAGGTCCATTCTAAAGTTCTTTTGCAGAACTTAGATCTCAGTTCAACAGATAATCATTGCACACTAACTCTGTGCAAGACACTCACCTAGGTCCTAGGGATATAGAAAGTCATTCTTAATTCAGCAAATATTCATCAAGCACCTCCCATGTACTAGACACTGTTCTGAGCTTTGAGGATACAGCAAAAAATAGAACAAAATACAACAAATGCTAGTCCTTGGAGAGCTTACATTCTAGTGAGAGGACACAGACAAATATTAGCAAAATAAATAGATGAATTATATACTCTATATAATGATAAGTGCTGTGAAAAAGGTAGAGAAAGTGGGAGTGGGAGTGCTAGTTGTGATAATTTTTGTTTCAGTTTTTTACCCTCATGTTTTAAAAGATATGTTTTATTAATTTCAGAGGGAGAAAGGGAAAACGAGATAGAAATATTGATGAAACATCAATCTGCTGCCTTCTACACAATCCCCACTGGGGACTGAGTACAAAACCCCAGCATGTGACCTAACCTAGAATTGAACTGGTGACCTCCTGGTGCACAGGATGATGCTCTACCAACTGAGCCACATCGGCTGGGCTACCCCCCACATTTTTACTATGAAAAATTTTAAACATAGATAAAAATTTAAAAAATTTTACAGGGAGAAAACATCAAATTGTCATCTAGATTCTTATTAGCATTTTACTACACTTGCTTTTATCATGTATCTATCCTCCACATAGCCTCCCCAACTTGTTTAAAAATGAATATTTGCAAATATACAGAAATGTTGAAAAATGAAAAGATAACTCACTGAATGGGGTTAATATCCAAAATTTATAAAGAACTTATAAAACTCAACACCAAAAATAAATCAAATTTTTAAAATGGGCAAAAGACCTGAACAGCTATTTCTCCAAAGAAGACATTACAGATGGCCAATAGTCATATGAAAACATGCTCAATGTCACTAAATGTCAGAGAAATGTGAATTAAAACCACAATGAAGCATCACCTCACACCTGTCAGAATGGCTATCATAAATAAATCAACAAACAAGTGTTGGTAAGGATGTGGAGAAGAAGAAATCATAATCAGTGCAGCTTGTGGGAAAGGAGTGAACTGTTTGTGGGAAGGCAGAATGGTCCAGCCACTGTGGAAAACACAGAGATTTAGTAGGGACCAAAAAATTAAAAATGGAACTGAATTGTGACCCAGCAATTCCACTTCTAGGAATATATCTGAAGAAACCTGAAACACTAATTTGAAAGAATATATTCACCTCTATGTTCATTGCAGCATTATTTACAATAGCCAAGGTCTGGAAACAGCCCAAGTGCCCATCAGAATAGATAAGTGGATTAAAAAAAAGCTGTGGGACATTTACACAATGGAATTATATGCAGCCATAAAAAAGAAGGAAATCTTACCTTTTGTGACAGCATAGATGGACCTGGAGACTATTATGCTAAGCAAAATAAGCCAGTCAGAGAAAGATAAATATCACACAATCTCACTTATACGTGGAATCTAATGAACAAAATAAACTGACAAACAAAATAGATCCAGAGTCATGGAAGCATGCATCAAACTGAGGATTCTCAGAGGGAAGGGATGGGGGGTCAAGAGGAGATTAGCCAAAAAACTTACATGCATATATGCATAACCCAAGGACACAGACAATAGTGTGGTGAAGGCCTGGGGAGAGGGCAGAAGGGGAAAAAGAGGGTCAATGGGGGGAAAGGAAGATATCTGTAATATTTTCCACAATAAATACAAATTTTAAAAATAAATACATTAACAAAGTGGAGGTAGGTTCATGGATACAGAGAAAAACTGACAGCTGTCAGAGGGGAGAGGTTGGGGGCTGGGTAAGAAGCGTGAAAGGATTAAGCAAAGAAAAAAAAGACTCATAGATGGACAACAGTATGGTGATTGCCAGACTAGGGGAAGAGGTAGAAGGTAAAGGGAGGATAAATAGTGATGGAAGGAGACCTGACTTGGGGTGGAAAACACACACTACAGTACACAGATGATGTATTGTAGAATTGTATACCTGAAAACTGTATATTTTTATTAACCAATGTCACCCCAATAAGTTCAATAAAAAAGAAATGTTGAAATAATATCTTGACATTTGCTCTGTGAATCTACCTATACTTTTTCTGAACCATTCAAATGTAAGTTATAGATTTCATTTCACTTCTCCTCTAAATATTCCAGTAGGCATGTTGTAAGAATAATGACCTTCTCCTACATACCACAATATTATTATGCCATCAAAAAAATTAACAATATTTCATATAATCTAATATCATATAATGTCCAGTTCTATATTCAAATTTCCCCCACTTGCTTTTTATATTTTTAACATCAAGAATCTAAGTAAGGTCCTGACTGGTTTGGCTCAGCGGATAGAGCATCGGCCTGCGGACTGAAGGGTCCCCGGTTCGTTCTGGTCAAGGGCATGTACCTTGGTTGCAGGCATGTCCCCAGTGGGGGGTGTGCAGGAGGCAGCTGATCGATGTTTCTCTCTCTATCCCTCTCCCTTCCTCTCTGCAAAAAATCAAAATATTTATATTTTTAAAAAAAGAATCTAAGTAAGTTTCTCACATTGCATTTGTATCTTTAGCCACTTTTAATCTGGAACAGCTCCATTTTTTTTAAAAAAAGCTTTATTGTGAAATAATTATAGATTTGTAAGGAAGTTGCATAGATAGTACAGAGAGGACCTGTGTACCCTTCACCCAGCTTCCCTCAATGATTACTTCTTACCAGAGGCCCTGTTCATGAAAATTCATGCACTGTGGGGGTGGGGGTGGTCTCTCAGCCCAGCCTGTGCCTTCTCACAGTCCAGGAGCCCTAGGGGGATGTCTGACTGATGGCTTAGGCCCGCTCCCAGTCGGACATCCTTAGCGCTGCTGCGGAGGTGGAAGAGGCTCCCGCCACTGCCACTGTGCTGGCCAGCCATGAGCTGGCTTCTGGCTAAGTGGCACTCTCCCTGTGGAAGCACACTGACCACCATGGGGCAGCTCCTGCATTAAGTGTCTGCCCCCTGGTGGTCAGTGCATGTCATAGCAACTGTTTGTTCTGCCGTTAGGGTCAATTTGCATATTACCCTTTTATTATATAGGATTATTATATAGGTTATCAAAACCAGGCAATTGACACTGGTACAATGTGTGCATAATTCTATGCCATTTTACCACCTGTGGAGATTCCTGTAACAACCACTGCAATCAAGATACAGAACTATTTTGTCACCACAAGATCTAGTAATGTCATAATTTCATCAGATTGAGGTAAGTACCTCCTTTTAAGTCCCTTTCTCCTGTCCCATTTATAGTATGTTTATCTTAAATATTTCCTCTACATATATTGAACTCCACATCAGATGATGTTATACTTATTGCTTCAACCATCAAACCAAAATTAGACAATTCAAGAGGAGAAGGAAAGTCTATGTACTTACATTTTTACTTTATTATTTCTTCCTTCCTGATGTTCTTAGTTTTCTTCTTTTATCATTTTCTTTCTGTTTTCAGAACTACCTTTAATCATTTTTATAGTGGATATATTGGCAACATTCTCTTCGCTTTCCTTTGTCTGAGGATATCTTGATTTCCCCCTCATTTCTGAAGGATACATTCACTGGACATAGCATTCAAGGTTGGCAATTCTTTTCTTTCAACATTTGAAATATGTTGTGCCACTTTCTGCTGGCCTCCATGGTTTCTGGTGAGAATCTACTGACATTTGTTTTTCCCCTTGCTACTTAAGGTAACTTGCTATTTAATGATTTTCTCTTTGTTTAATTTCCAAACTAGAGGCCTGATGCATGAAATTCATGCAAAAGGCTTGGCCCTCACAGCCTTGACTGGTCCTTGCAGCCCTGGCTTCATCCAGAAGGTTGTCTGGACAGTCATCTGGAATGTCATCTAGACAGTCATTCTGTTGTTCAGTATAATTAGAATATTAGCTCTTTATTATATAGGACTAGAGACCCAGTGCATGAAATTTGTGCACTCAGGGGGAGGTCCCTCAGCCTGGCCTGCGCTCTCTCGCAGTCCAGGAGCCCTGTGATGGATCACCCCCACAGAGGGAGGCCCCGCCCACCCACCACAACTTGCCAGTTGGTGGCCTGGGCCTCCCTCTTTGGGGCGATCCCAGAGCCCCCCAATTGATCACCCTGCTGGCCAGTGGCCTGGGCCTCCCTCTGCAGGGTAATCATGGGGTGATGGTGGGCCCCCTCCCCAACCAATTGCATCACACCTGCCTTGGCTGGCCTGGTGCCAGTGGGTGTTAGTGTGGTCATCCAGAAGGTTGTTCCATTGTTTGGCTGTTCAGTCGATTTGCATATTATGCTTTTATTATTATAGATGTTTGATTGTAATGTGTCTTGACATGGATTTCTTTGAGTTTATCCAGTTTGGGATTTGTTCAGGTTCTTAAATCGGTAGGTTTATGTCTTTTGCCAAATTTGGGAAATCTTCAGCCATTATTTCTTGAGAACTTTTTCAGCCCCACCTGCTTTCTCTTCTCCTGGGACTCTGATGACACAAATGTTAGGTCTTTTGTTATAGTCCTACATTTCTCTAAGGCTCTTCTCTTCCTCCTCCTCCTCCCCCCCCTTCCTCCTCCTTCTTCATCTATTTTTCTGTTGTTCAGATTTGATAATTTCTAATGTTCTATTTTCAAGTTCACTGATTTCTTCCTCTGTCCTTTTTCATCCTGCTGATGAGCCCATCCACTGAATTTTTTAGTTTGGTTATTGTATCCTTCTGTTCTAAAGGTTCTATTTGATTCTTCATTGTATTTCCTGTTTCTTTGCTCAGACTTTCTATTTATTTTTCACTTGTTTTAACCTTGTTTGAAACTGCTTACTAAAGTATTTTTTTTGGTTTATGTTGGCCAGTTTAGGATCCTTGTCAGATCATTTAAAGTTCTCTGACATCTTGGTGTTGCCATCTGTTGATTATTTCTCATTCAAGTTGAGAATCTTCTGGTCCCTGGAATGATAAGTGATTTTTTTCCAGATACTTTTAGATATTATGTTATGATACTCTGAAAACTTATTTAAGTGTTTGGTTTTTGATAGACTTTTTCTGACACTGTTGCCAGGTAGAGGTAGAAGTTCAAGTTCTTCCCCACCCCCCATGGTACCAGTTGATACTCCAAAACGGGGGCTCCTCCTTACTGTTGGACAGGGGTAGAAGTTCCAGCTCTCTAGTGACACCTCTCTGTCTGGAAGTGGTTGAAGTGCCTTCTTCATGATCTCCAGGGGGCTTCCACTGACCATGGTAGGTGTGAGGGTGGTAGAGAAGTAGGGTGGGGAGGAGAGGAGGAATATGGCAGGGGCAGAAGTCCTGGTGCTCCCCTAGGCCTTCTCTGACACTCTGCCACCACTTGCTGGGGAGGAGAAGCCTTGTACTTTGTGGGGATAGAAGCCCAGGTTCCCTATTCAGCCTTCTGTGGCACCACCCCAGAGAGTGTATGGGAAAGTCTGATGAGAGTGGAAGTCTGGGTTTCTACTTAGCTTTTTCTGGTATAGGTGGGGCTGAAGTTTTTTCTGTTCAGTTGTAGTAGAATGGTTTATTGTCTAAGAGTTTTCTGTCTGGTTATGCTGCCCATTTCCTAGTCTTTTGCTAGAGAGAGCAGGCCTTTATTGAGGCCTTTCTTGGTCTGTGATCACTGGTATTTCCAGACTGCTGACTTCTCTGGTATCCATTCTGGGATATATGAGGCAACAAGAAAACCCAGGGAACTCACCACTATGAGTTCAGATCACTGGAGTTCCTAGTCAGTCTGCCCCTTTCTTCTTCTTTCAGAATCTTATGTCTGTTTCACATATAATGTCCAGGGTTTTAGCAGGAGGGATAGGGAGAAGTGTGTCTACTCCAGCTGGTACAAGAACTAGAAGTCTTATCTTTTTTCTTTTAAATAGGTTTCTGAAGTTTACAAATTGGCTGTTTTGTAGAATATCTTACATTCTTGATTTGTCTGCCCCCTCATGGTGTCATTTATCTCATTCCTTTGTGTCCTGTATATACTGTACACTGGAAATTAGAATAGAGGCAATCTTAAATAGGTTTATCAAAGTCGGCCTCACTGAGAAGGTGGTATTTGAGCAAAGACTTGAGAGAGGCGAGGAAGTGAGCCACGCAGAAAAGTAAACCTAGGCGCCCGGGTCTAAAGGGAGCAGGGAAGAGGCTTTGGAAGCGCTGCCTTCTCTTCCGCGGTGCCAGACCCTTCCCAACCCCTGCGAGGGGCCACTGCGAGGGGCGAGGAGTGTGGTGTTGAGCGCCCCCAGGGGCCGAGGGCTCGCGCTCTGCCCATTCCCCGGGGCCGCCCCACGTAAAGAAATGAGTGGTGGATTGGCCCCAAGTAAAAGTACAGTGTATGTATCCAACCTGCCCTTTTCCCTGACCAACAGTGACTTATACCGGATATTTTCCAAGTATGGCAAAGTTATAAAGGTTACTATAATGAAAGATAAAGACACCAGGAAGAGTAAAGTTGTTGCATTTATTTTATTTTTTGGATAAAGACTGCACAAAACTGTACCAGGGCAATAAACAACAAACAGTTATTTGGTAGAGTGATAAAAGCAAGCATTGCTATTGACAATGGAAGAGCAGCTGAGTTCATCCGAAGACGAAACTACTTTGATAAATCTAAGTTTTATGAATGTGGGGAAAGTGGACACAAGTTATGCCTGCCCTAAAAATATGCTTGGAGAACGTGAACCTCCAAAGAAGAAAGAGAAAAACAAAAAAAAGAAAATTCCTGAACCAGAAGAAGAAATTGAAGAAGTAGAAGAAAGTGAAGATGAAGAAGATCCTGCTCTTGACAGCCTCAGTCAGGCCATAGCTTTCCAGCAAGCCAAAATTGAAGAAGAACAAAAAAAGTGGAAATCCAGTTCAGGGGGTCCGTCAACCTCTGATGATTCAAGACACCCAAGGATAAAGAAAAGCACATATTTCAGTGATGAGGAAGAACTTAGTGATTAAAATAATATTTATTATGTAAATATTTTTTAAAAATTTAATCTTAGAGTATCAGGTTCAGTTGGGACTAAAGATTGTTTTTAGAATTTGATCATAAAAATACTTAATGCCAAGTAATTTTTTACTATAAAATAGTTCACCCTGGCCAGATAGTTGAGTTGGTTAGAGCGTCATCCCAGTACACCAAAGTTGCAGGTTCAGTCCCTAATCGGGACACATATAAGAATCAATCAATATATGCATTAAAAAGTGGAACAACAGCCCGGCTGGCGTGGCTCAGTGTTTGACATCAATCTAGGAACCAAGGAGGTCTTGGTACGATTGCAGGTCAGGACACATGCCCAGGATACAGGCTTAATCCCCAGTGTGAGGCTTGCAAGAGGCAGCCAATCAATGATTCTCTCCCATCATTGATATTTCTATATTTTTCTCCCTATCTCTCTCTCTAAAATCAATAAGTATTTTTAAGATTACTATAACGTAGTTATTGAAAAGAAATTTTAAAGTATCATGCTTCTATCCTGCCTTAGGAGAGTATTAATAATAAAGACTTGCTAATAACCATTAATCTTGAAAACTGTATATTTGAATTAAAAAGAAAATATATAATAATGCTATTGTCATTACAAGAAATAAGGTATATATTTAAAAGATTTGTTTGAGGGTTCATTTAAAAAATTTATTAGTCTTGATTAGTTTACATGAGGACTTTTAAAATAAATTTCACCAGCAAGAAAAAAACCTTCATAAAGACTGGGAAAAGTTCAATGATTATTATTAAATATTAAAAAAATTTTCATGAGAATTTTGTTTTTAATATGGGTGTTTATCACCTTGTTTCTTATAGCTTTATCCCAATCTGGATTAATCTGTAGTTTCTCCTAAAATATAAAGTAGCTCTAAAATGCTTATAATCAAACAGCATAAATTTACCTTGCCTTTGGCACCCAAGTTCCATTCCCCTAAAACAGCTAACTTAAGGAGTTTCTTTTCATATGTACATATATTTTCCTAAATAAGATACATATATTTTTCCACTTAATTCATAAAGGAATAGAGGATTTTTCTATCTTCTATACTCCCCACTGTCTTCCTCCATTTCTCAGTATGTGGTTATGTTAAAATTGTTGGTTATGTCCATTTTTATTTTATGACCATGTAAATACTGTTCACTTCTGAGCTAACAAGTGTGCTATTATATTTTTTTTAAAAAGTAAACTTAGCCAGGGAACAGTCAATGCAAAGGTCCTGGGTAAGCAGTGCACCTGGCTTGTTCAAGGATCAGCAAGGAGGTCCAAGTAGCTGGAACAGAGTGAGGGAGGAGAGTACTAAGAGCTGAGAGCAGAGATTTAGTAGGGACAGATTGTGTAGGGCTTGTAAGCCATTGTAAGGATTTTCGCTGTACTCTTAAGGGGATGGTGAACCATTGGGGAGTTTTGTGAAGAGAACTAACATGACATGACTTGGGTTTACCAAGATATCTCTGGCTCCTGTATGGATAATAGGTCATAATGGACAAGGGTGGAAACAGTAAGGCCAGTCAGGAGACTACTGCAGTGATCTAGATGACAGGTGATGGTGATTTGGATCATTATGGCAGCACTGGAGGTGATGGGAAGTGGTTGGATTTCAGATGTATTTTGAAGGGAGAGTCAATAGGATTTGCTAACTGGACATGAGATATGGCTCCAAGGATTTTGGTCAGAGCAACTTGGAAGATGAAATTGCCATCAACTGAGATGATGACAGCTTTAGGAAGGGTCATTTTGGGGGGAAAGATCAGGTGTTCAGATTTGGATATGCTGATTTTGAGATGCCCATTAGACTTCCAAGTGAAGATGAATAGTAAACAGGTCCTGCTGATGAGGTGCTCAAAGTTAGAGAAATAGAAATATGGAAGCTAATTTTTACAATACCTATGAAAAGTGCTATCTCAGAGGAGCATATAGAAAAGCAGGTTATCAACTCTACTTGTGAGGAGAGGATGTAAGAAAAGTTTTACAAAGGAGATGACATTTGTTATTTTATCCTGAAAGGTGACTAGGTGTTCATTAAGTAGAAGAAAGAGAGAGGTGCCTTGTTTTCTACATTCTTAAACCTTGGCACACATTGGTTGCTGTCAGGCCCAACCTAGTCACTAGTTGTGTGAACTTAGATGTTATTTTATTTTTCATTAATCCTCATCTAAGGATATTTTTTTCATTGATTTTTTTTTTTTTTTAGGGAGAGTGGAAGAGAGAGGGAAAGATAGAGAGAAACATTGATGTGAGAGAAACACATCAATTGGTTGCCTCCTGCACGAGGACTGACCAGGACCATGGCCAGGGAGGAGCCTGCAACCAAGGTACATGCTCTTGGCCAGAATTGAACTCCGGACCCTTTGGTCACCAGACCAACACTCTATCCACTGAGCTAGACCTGCTAGGGTGAACTTGGATGTTATTTTACTTCTCTAACCTTCAGTTTCTTTATCTGTGAAATGGAAATAATCATAGAGTTTTTGTAAGGACTAAATGTAAAACACCTGGTATACAGTGGGTTAGAGTTAATTATTACTGTTAAATGAACAACCGAATGAATATCTTCCTTCATGCTAGACTGATAACCCAGGAGATTAAAGCCTTTTATATGCTCAGCAGTTTGTCAATATAGACAAAGTGGCTGGGGTGTGTGTGTGCTATATATAGCCTGGGCCCTCTGAATTGCTCTGATTGAGCAATAAGCATTGCTAAGCCTGGAGTGAGTGGAGAGGATCAAACTATCCTTCCCACACCCCATCTCCATTGACTGGTGTTCTCTCTCTCTCTCTCTCTCTCTCTCTCTCTCTCTCTCTCTCTCCCTTGAGATTCATAGTGAACTTCTCCCCACTCCACAGGCTCTCTGAGACTCAGACTGGACTGGGTTGGCAACCCTAAAATACTTTGATATTGGAACTCACTCCTAACTGCTAGAGCCTGAGGCACCAAGAAGATAGGCGTTCCCTACAGGTCCAAAGAAGCCCTGAGCAGAGCACCAGCAGGCACTATGATTGGTAGACTGCTCAGACTGAGGCAATGGATGAATGGGGAAGGGATTTCAGAAGAGAGAGACCATTTCTCAACCCACTCACCTTCTCTTTGGAGCCCTCAGTAAATTGATGCAGTTGGGGCAGCACAACCCACTGCTGTCTGATAATCTGGGCTCATTCTTAAAAGTAAAGCTTAATTGCGTGACCTCAGTCTTTGTATGTGGAGAAACAATCGTTCTTTCACCTGGAAACCAGAGTCTGGGGTCGATGAATTCAGAAGTTTCTGTTTGCAAGTAGGGGGCACTGCTGTGAGTGCACATCTTTAGTCAATGGGAATTCTAGCAAATCGGGCATGAGTGTGAATAATTTGATTAGTCCAGAAAGATGTCAAGATTTCCCCATCATTCCCCATGTATAAATTAGGGAGCTCCTACTTTAGCTTATTAAAATTAAAAGGCCTCATAGGAATGGCAGTATACAAAGGATCATTCTTACCTTGGTGGAGTAGGTACAGAGCCCAATAAGAGGGGAAAAATAGAAAGAATGGAACGGTGGTAAACAAAAAATTAGGCAGCTTCCCAGTGCTGTGTCTGGTTTGGGGCTAGCAAATTCCTGGCTATGTGCCCTCCCTCTCTGCTACCACCAGGTGGCACATCCAGTCCTCATGAGAGCTGTTGAGGACCAGAGCTTTTTCTCCTAGTAACCTACCATTCTGGCCCAGGTGTAGGTCTAGGCAGTCCAAAGCTGGGGCCACAAAAACCCCTCCACTTGGGACTCGTTTCTTCACTCTCAGTAAAACAGGAGTGTCATTGTAGTGGAGCCCAGAAGCACTGCAAATTTAGTGGAGAGCTGTGTCCAGGAGTCTCATGGTGGGTTTTTACTCAAGAGCTGCAAAGTATAGACACCATGCTAAGATACTGGCACCCAGAGAGGTACTGGTCCAGCTACTGCCACAATCGACCACACCTCCACAGGGCATGATGGCAGGGGGAGGCTCCTTGCTCTGTATGCTTCCACACCGAATTGGGTCGGGACTGTGCCTCAGCTCTATTAATAACCCCCCCCCCAACC
>PVJC01029489.1:0-22009 GCA_004026665.1 Murina feae
CTAGAAATTTCTTGAAAAACCTAATAACCATGGTTTTGAACTCTATATCCTGTCGTTTTCTTTCCTCCATCTCCATCTTCTGCGACCGGTTTCGTCTCATACTGGCTTCTTCACTTTCTGATTTAGGCGATCACTGTGAGGGATTAACCTCTAAGCCACTTGGTTACGAGAGTCAGCTGTGTCTACAGTGGGAGAACTTTTGTGCTGGAGACACCCTTATGGGGCAAGAGTTGTTTCAGTGGAGCTTTTATGCTCACTGCCTCTGCCCCGAGTGTGTTAATAAACCAGTTTTGATTACTTAAAAAAAAAGTCCATCTGGAGATTATTATGCTATTAGAGGCCCGGTGCACTGGAGGGGGTCCCCTCAGCTTGGCCTGCCCCCTCTCACAGTCGGGGCACCCTCAGGGGATGACCTACTGATGGCTTAGGCCCGCTTCCCATACAGCAGTCTGGCCTCCCTCTGAGGGAGGCGATCGGGCTGATCAGGGGAAGGCACCGCCCCATCACCCTGCTCCTGCTGCCACTGCCACTGTGGCTTTGTCCAGATGGATGTCCAAATGGACGTCCAGAAGACGACCGCCCTAATTAGCATATTACTCTTTTATTAGTATAGATAAGTGAAATAGGCCAGTCAGAGAGACACAAATGCCACATGATCTCACTCATATGTGGAATCTAATGAACAAAATAAACTGAGGAACAAAATGGAACTAGAGGCATGGGTACATGGGACAGACTGGCAGAGGTCAGAGGGGAGGGGATGGGGGATATATCCATTTACATACAATTATGATATTGATTTCAAAGTATTCCTACTTAGTGGCAACTTCTAATACTGTCACTATATCTTGAAGAATGTATGCTGGAATAGAGACTGTCATTCTTTTTGTTATCTTTTTATTTTTTTAAAAATATTTTTTTATTGATTTCAGAGAGGAAGGGAGAGGGGGAGAGAGATAGAAACATCAATGAGGAGAACGAATCATTGATTGGTTGCCTCCTGCACACCCCCCACTGGGGATCGAGCCAGCAACCTGGGCATGTGATGTGCCCTTGACTGGAATTGAACCCGGGACCCTTCAGTACGCAGGCCAATGCTCTATCCACTGAGCCAAACCGGCGAGGGCTCTTTCCATTATCTTATATTATAGTCAGATGCTAACTAGCTCAAACATCTTTCCCCATTCCTCCAATCGTTGAGGTCAATCCCTGTGCAGTCACGTGCCAGCATGTCGACTGTAGACCTGGGTCTTCTGGATATTTCTCCCCCTAGACAGCGAGCTTGGTAGACTAATCAGGGGACATTACATGAGGTTTATGACTCTGAACTCCAATCCATGTCTTGCTACTTGATAGCTAAATGTTTTTGGTCAGACTGGCTGGTGTGGCTCAGTGGTTGAGCATCGCCCTATGAGCCAGGAGGTCAGGGTTCGATTCCTGGTCAGGGCACAGGCCCAGATTACCGGCTTGATTCCCAGTGTGGGGCGTGCAGGAGGCAGCCGATCCATGATTCTCTCTCATTGTTGATGTTTCTCTCTCTCTCCCTCTCCCTTCCTCTCTGAAACCAATAAAAAAATATATATTTTAAAAATAAATGTTTTTTGTCAATTATTCTGCCTCTTTGTGCCTTGGTTTTCAGGACGGTAACATGGAGATTAGAAAAATGCCCATTTTTAGAGGATGCGGGAGAATTCTTCAGTTACAGGGCTCAGTACCTGCTATGGGGACAGGACTCTGCAAAGGCTCATTACTCTGAGAATCAATATCGAATCCCTGATCTTTTTTATTACATTTTATCTACCTTAAAGGTATAAAAGTTTTATTTTGTAATTGCCAAAAACTAATAGATGCTAGTAATCGGTGTTTATATGCTAGTAAACAATACAGCAGTCTTTTAGGAAGGGTTATGAGGGAAAGTGATGTTTCTATGACATAGCACTTGTGAAATTTATTTAAAATGTTTTAAGAGTCTGGCCGGTGTGGCTCAGTGATTGAGCATCAACCTATGAACCAGGAGGTCACGGTTCGATTCCCGGTCAGGGCACAGGCCCGGGTTACGGGCTCCATCCCCAGTGTGGGGCGTGCAGGAGGCAGCCCATCCATGTTTCTCTCTCATCATTAATGCTTCTCTCTCCTTCCTCTCCCTTCCTCTCTGAAATCAGTAAAAAATATATTTAAAAACAAAGAACGCCCCGATTTCTAAGGGCTGCTGCAGTGGCAGAGGGAGAATGTGGGGCTGCTGGGGGTGAGGGCTCAGCGAGGAGGACCCACAGCTGGACCACAGCAGAACCCAGGGAACCAGAACCGCGGGCGAGAGAGGACCTGCTGCGCCAGCCACGGGTTCGGTCCCGCACAGACAGGCCGGAGTGTTTTGTGCTGTGACGTCGGGGAAACAGGCCCAGAGCTGTAAGCACATCCGGCTCCACACAGGAGGAGGGCGTAGCAGCGGTGGTTTTCTCGGCCTCAGTCACGGGCATTCTCGCTCTACGCGGCTTCGGCTGCAACAGCACGAGCCCGGGTGTCACCCCGAAACCAGCGCTCAGTGGACGTCGCCGCTTTTCCTGTCCCATCCCGTCGCTGCCCCGGGCAAGTGTCCTGCCTGGGAATCGAACCGTGAGCTCGTAGGTCGGTGCTCAACCATGGGGCCACGCCAGCCGGGCAGCGCCTCTACTCGGGATGAGACGGAAAGGCTGTCGGAGGAAGCTGCCGGCCGGGCTGAGGGCCTGGTGTGGGCGCCCGTGTCCTGTGAGGACAGCACGTCAGCACCCGACACGTGTCCCACAGCCGCTGGGGAGGCTCGCGGCCCTGCCTGTGACACAGGCTGCACTGGGGAAGCAGGCCCAGGTCACCTTAAATTCCCGTCATTCCTTGGGAGGTGGGGGCCTGCAGGGCTGCGTGTTGCAAACTCTCCTCCATCAAGGTCCCAGGACTCCTGCCGGCGCTGCCGCCGACGGCCTCTGCCTGGCACCCGCGCAGTCTGACGCTCACGGAGCGGGCGCGGTATTTAGTCCGTCACTTCCTCGCTGCGAGTCTTTCCTCTTCTCTCTCTCCCTCTCTCCTTCTCTCTCTCTCTCCTTCTCTCTCTCTCTCTCTCTCTCTCTCTCTCTCTCTCTCTCCCTCCCCCCCCCTCCTGCCCTGAGAGGAAGAGGGCAGATGTAGTGACATGAGCGGGTGCAGGGCAGCGTGGCCGTGGACATGGACCGGTTAGTTCCCTCGTGGCCAGAGGCGGTGGCGGGGTCATGAGGGGGACGGAGCCGCTCTGTGCCCGCACCCTCGGGCTGGCCTGTCTGAGTCCAGGCCTCGTCCAGACGCCCCTGCGGTGCATGTGCTTTTCCTAAAACATGTCCCGAGCCCGACGGCTGCTCAGTGGTTGGGCGTCCACCTAGAAGCCAGGAGGTCAGGGTTTGATTCCCGGTCGGGCACAGGCCTGGGCTGTGGGCTCCATCCCCGTGGGGAGGGGGGGGGGGTTCGGGAGGCGGCCGACCCATGACTCCCTCTCCTCACTGGCTTCTCTCTCTCCGTCTCCATTCCCCTCCGAAGTCTGGCTTCCCTGGATCCTCCATCACCGACCGGGACGGCGATGGCGACGGGGACGGTGTGCGCGGCAGGCGGAGGCTCCCCGTGTGGCTCTGTGGTCTGCGTATCGGCAGCAATGGCCACCGCCTGCTCTCTGAGCTCACACTCTCCTAGGGAAGGAGGCGTGTGAACACATGCACCTTGTAGACATGTGAACACATGTACAGTGTAGGCATGTGAACACATGCACCGTGTAGGTACATCAACACATACCATGGAGGCATATGAACATGTATTGTGTAGGCGTGTGAACACATGTACCATGGAGGCATGACAACACATGTACAGCATAGGTGTATGAACATATGTACTGTATAGGTGTGTGAACACATGTGCCATGTAGCCTGTGGACATATGTAGTGCGTACGTGTGTGAACAGATATACTGTGTAGGCATGTGAACACATGTAACATGTAGGCACACAAACACATTTACTGTGTAGGTGTGTAAACGTATGTACCATGTAGGTGCATGAACACACATACCACGCAGGTATGTGAACACATGTACCGTGTCGGGCTAGGATACAGTCTGTGGAGAAAGATAAAGCCCAGAAGGGAGAGGGAGCTGGAGGGAGGAGGGTGTGAGCACATTTTATTTTATACTTTAATATATTTTTATTGATCTCAGAGAGGGAGAGTGAGGGAAAAACATCAACGATGAGAGAGACTCATGGACCGGCTGCCTCCTGCACGCCCCACACTGGGGATGGAGTCTGCAACCCGGGCCTGTGCCCCGACCAGAATCGCTCCCTGACCTCTGGGTTCACAGGTCGGTGCTCAACCACTGAGCCACGCTGGCCGGGAGGCTGCACATATTTTAAATCGGGCACTTGGGTTGGGCTTACTGAGAAGATGGCACGTGACCTGCAGGCCCTAAGTGGGGAGCCGTGCTGCCGTCAAGCCAGGAACAGCAGGTGCAAAGGCCCTGGGGTGGGGTTGCCTCGGACGTTGAGGTGCAGGCAGGCTGTACTGTTAGGGCACAGCGAACATGGGGGAGAGAGGCAGGACAGGAGCCACCAGTGCCACTGAAGGTCTGAGAGCAGAGCCTGGGGGTCACCCTAAGAAATTTATTTTATTCTGAGGGAGAGCAGAAGCCGCCCCCTGGGAGTGACCGGGCTCTGGGCGCTGAAGGTGGAGAGGAGTCGTTCCCCTGGTCAGCCGGGCAGGACCCGCACCTGCAGACCTGGCTCCGCTGAGACTGCTGAGCTGGGTCGGGCACATCAGCCCAGGAATCTCCGGGGTCTGAGAAAACGTCTCATCTATCTTATTTATCTGTTTGTTTGTTTGTTTTATTTTAAATATATAGATTTTTTTATTGACGTCAGAGAGGAAGGGAGAGGGAGAGAGAGAAACATCAATGATGAGAGAGAATCACGGATCGCCTGCCTCCTGCACGCCCCCACTTGGATGGAGTCGTCCTTGGACATGGAATCCAGGTCCCGGGTCGGAGGCGCTGAGGAAACACCCGACCTCCTGCACCATTGCCTGCGTGCGTCCCCCGACCAAGGATCCGCCTTTTCGGTCCAAGGTCGGCTTCGCTGGGAATTGCCCCCTTGGACTCCCCGCCCCCCCCCCCCCAGGGTCGGGTTCGAGCACAGACGTAAGACGAGGTGAACCAAGAGGCAGGTGCGACGTGGCATGTGAATGTCTAAGTTCAAAGACGCACACACGGAAGCAATAATGAGGGCCCGTGTTTCTTTCGCTTTGGAAATCGGCGATCGAAGGAAGTGCCCGCCCAGCACGGACGAACGGGGCAGCGAGGAGACGGCTCAGCTGCCAGGAGCAACGTGTGATTCCTCCAAGAGCTTTCAGAGACCTGTCGTCGTTGGCCGAGATGCTCCACTTCTAGAATTTTTTTCTTCCTAAGAAAATGATCAGGGATGTGGGAACAGTCCGTGGAGGGCGGGTTTCCATAAAGGGAAGGAATCAGGTCCCTGAAGGTCGTGGGGGGAACTTCCGACCACCTGGAGGGGCCGCGGGGAGCGGAACAGCTGCCGGGTGAGGAGGCCCCGGGTGCCCCGGCACTGGGACCAGCTGTCAATCACAGGGAAAATGTGTTACATGTCTCCAGACGTTAATGTCCTGGTGGGGACACTGCCTTTTCTTCATATTTTCTCCATTTTCTCAAAAGAAATTAAGTGCAAATCAGTTGTGTCATCAGAAAACACATCCCTGAGAAATGTGCCGTGACACCCGCCAGAAGGAAAGTCGTCTCTCCGTCTCTGTTGGCCTGGGGGGCACCATCCGAGTCCAGCCCAGCCAGTGTGGCTCAGTGGTTGAGTGTCAACCTTGAACCAGGAGGTCAGGGTTCGATTCCCGGTTGGGGCACAGGCCCGGGTTGTGGGCTCGATCCCCAGTGTGGGGCGTGCAGGAGGCAGCCGATCCATGATTCTCTCTCCTCATGGATGTTCCTCTCTCTCTCCCTCGCCCTTCCTCTCTTCCCTGAAAATCAATAAAAAGGTTTTTTTAAAAAAAAGAAGGGAGGAAGGAAGGAAGGAAGGAAGGAAGGAAGGAAGGAAGGAAGGAAGGAAGGAAGGAAAGGAGGGAGAGAGGGAGGGGGGAGGGAGGGAAGAAGGAAGGAAGGAAGGAAGGAAGGAAGGGAAGGGAAGGAAGGAACAAAGGAAGGAGGAAGGAAGGAAGAGACCAAGTCCTGGCTCTCAGGCCCCTGTCACGCCCAGGCCCTCTCAGACCCCCCTCCTCCCTCCCCACCTGTGTGACCTGGGGCTCCCCTGGTCCGAGCTCCAAGAAGGGCAGTAGCCCACCAGGTCCCCACTTCCACTCCTGCCGCTATAGTCCCTCCCGGGGCAGAGGGGGTGACTCAGCACTAGCCCCCTCTGCCCACAAGTGCTTCCGTGGCCTGAGGTGCCCCGGCCCCTCCCGCACCCTCCCTCCTCTGCCCTTGCTGGCCCCGCGGGCACACACGTGGGTCATGTGCGCCTCTCTCTGCTGGACGCCCTTCCCCAGCAACTGCCAGGCCTGCGTGTCCTTCCGTCTGTCCCTGTCACCTGTCAGCCCAGGAGCCATCCCAGGTCCTCGGGTTAAAAATAGCAGCCTCTCCACCCGCCACTCTGTCATCCTCTGCGTGTTTGTCCACTTGTCTTCCCTCAGAGCCCCTGAGATCACTCGGACGCGTGATGCCCCCCTCCCCTTCCCGGCTGCAGTGTGAGGCCCATTAAAGCAGCCCGTGTGGTCTGCTCCTCCCAACACTAAGGGGTGTTCTGAAAATTAAAGACATTCTTCCAAAAGATTAATGCTGTGCTCTCCCCTCCGAGTTGTCTCAACAACCACAGAGAAGGGCGCCTGCAATCCATTTCCTCTTGAGCTCCTTCTGAAAGCTGGGGGCTCAGCACTGTCCCCGCATTTTACGTAAACGCCAGGACGGGTGCCCTGAGAACTAGGCCATCCGGTGGGCGGGCAGCTTGTAACGGGACCAGAAGAGGAATATTTTAAAATATATTTTTATTGATTTCAGAGAGGAAGGGAGAGAGAGAGAGAGAGAGAAACATCAACGATGAGAGGGAATCCTGGACCGGCTGCCTCCTGCTCCCCCTACACTGGGGATCGAGCCCACAACTGGGGCCTGTGTCCTGACCGGGAATTGAGCCCTGACCTCCTGGTTCATAGGTCGATGGTCAACCACGAAGCCACGCTGACCGGGCCAAAATAGGGGCATTAGACAGATCGCTTCTAACACGTTGGTCTGCACTGGTTAACACTGGTTCCTACGACGGGTGAGGGCAGCGTAGGAGGGGATGCGGCCGAGATCCTATTTGCTGATTCTCCCCTGATTGCGGCTCTGACCGACCCCTGTGGGCCGGCTAGTCCCCTCCCTACGGCAGCTGGTCCCCCATCACCTGGGTAGAACCCCATCACCACAGGGCAAGCCCACTGGCTTCCTCGGGGGTCGGGGGACTGGCTGTCACAGTCGGTCACCGTCCCATTCCGATGGCTCGGCTCCTCACTGCTGTCATCTCGGCCAAACCTCAGCATCCTTGTCTGCAAAATGGGGGTGATAACAGCAGGTAACTGGTGGGCCTGCCGTGGATGTCAAATCACACGACACCAGTAACGTGCTGAGCGTGGCCTCGAAACGGTGCACACACAATCCCGTGGTGACTGTTCTCACGGCGGTGCGGACCTTCGAGGACAGCGTGTCCACGTCCAGTGCTCCCCCAGCACAGCCAGCGCACACAGGAGGAGCGAGCTCCACCTCACAGCCAGCAGGAGATAGTATTAGTATTCCACCCATTAAACTGGGAAAGACATTTTGAAGATCCATGTAGGCCTTATAAAATACTAGAGGCCCAGTGCACGAAATTCATGCACAGGTAGGGTATCTGGGCCTGGTTGGCTATCAGGGCCAATCGGGGCCTTTCTTTGTTCGCGCTGCCCTCTGGAGGTCAATGCACGTCATAGCAAGTGATCAAACTCCTGGTCTCCCGGTAGAACTCCAGAGGGGACACTTTGCATATTAATTAGCCTTTTATATATATAGATGCTGAAAAGGCTACTCATGCATACACTCACTGCTGGTGGGCATATGACTTTGTAAAATCTTTCATATTTATGTACCTAAATCTTCAAAATGTCAATAAAAGTATAGTTGACTCTTTTTAAAAATATATGTTTTTATTGTTTTCAGAGAGGAAGGGAGAGGGGAAGAGAGAGAGAAGCATCAATGGTGAGAGAGAATCATGGATCGGCTGCCTCCTACACGCCTCCTACACTGGGAATCGAGCCCACAACCAGGGCCTGTGCCCTGACCTGGGAACTGAACTGGGACCTCCTGGTTCATAGGCGATGCTCAACCACTGAGCCACGCCGGCCAGGCTACAGTTGACTCTTCAACAACGTCGGAGCTAGGAGCACTGAACCCCCTCCCCTTGACACACAGAAATGCATGTGACCCCCCAAAACTTAACCACAAAGAGCCCCCTATTAACCAAAAGCCCTACGGATAACACAGCCAGTGAACACATACTTTGCACTCTGTATGAGTTGTGTGCCGTACTTTTAACACTAAAGTGAGCTAGAGAAGAGATAATCACAAGGGTTTTTATTTTCTAAAAATCATTTTTAATCCTCATGAGGGTATCTTTCCATTGGTTTTTAGGGAGAGCGGAAGAGAGAGGGAAAGACAGAGAGAAACATCGATGTGAGAGAGACACGTGGGTTTGGTTGCCTCCTGCACATGCCAGAGCCGAGCTTGCAGCTGAGGTGCATGCCTGTGACCGGAATCAAACCTGGAACCCTTCAGTCTGTGGGCCAGCGCTCTACCCACTGAGCACACTGACCAGGGCTGATTGCATTTTTTTAAAAAATTAGGAAATAGTTGGAAAGCGAAGCGGAGATGTGCACAGGCAGAGCCAGCTGACGGGGGGTTGGATTGTCCTCCTTGCTCGTCGGTTCCAGTTCCTTTACGACCATCCTGCTCTCTGCACAGTGGGGGGGCCCCGAGCCGGGACCCTGTCCTGGGTCCGTGTGTGGTCCGTGTCCGTGCCGTGTGTGATCTGTGTCCATGCTGTGTGTGGTCCGTGTCCATGCTGTGTGTGGTCTGTGTGTGGTTCGTGTCTGTGTTGTGTGTGTGCTGTGTGTGGTCCGTGTCCGTGCTGTGTGTGGTCCATGTCTGTGCTATATGTGGTCCATATCTGGTCCATGTCCGTGCTGTGTGTGGTCTGTGTCCGTACTGTGTGTGGTCCGTGTCCGTGCTGTATGTGATCCATGTCTGTGCTGTATGTGGTCCTGCTGCTGTCAGCTGTGACCTCAGGAAATCCCTTCCCTCTCTGGACCTCACAGGTCCCTCCAGGCGCCCCCAGGACACGCGAGCTGACCAGCCAGTGTTCCCTGACGCTTGATAATAACAAGGCCCACTGGCCCCTTATGGTCAATTGTTCTGATCTTTGCACATGTCACCGCTTTTCATCCCTAAAACCATCCTGTGAGGCGGGTACAGTTGGTGTCTCTGTTTACAGATGAATTAGAAGTAAAAGACACGATAAATGTAGCAATAATCATGATTATTTTAATTATTCGGTTTGGAACTATCTATTTTTATTAACGTGAAAACATATGACTCAGGGGTTGAGCATTGACCTATGAACCAGGAGGTCAGGGTTCAATCCAGTCAGGGCACAGGCCCGGGTTGTGGGCTCCATCCCCAGTGTGGGCGTGCAGGAGGCAGCCGATCCAGGATTCTCTCTCATCACTGGTGTTCTCTCTCCCCCGCTCCCTTCCTCTCTGAAGTCGTAGAGTTTTCTAACTTTATTCATTTTCTCCGGGAAAGCTGCTGGCCACACTCACTTCACAGCCTTGACCTTCAGAGCAGGTGGCATCTGACCTCTCCCCACGTGCAGGGGTGTCTGGTGACACTGCCGAGCTGTTTATGGCTTTAACATTCCACCTGACAGCCCCCAGCAGAAGGCCTGGCCGAGGCGTGTCCCTACTCGGCGAATCGCCAGGAGTTTCTGGGAGCGAAAATGTCAGCCTGTGTAGGATTCCTTTTACAGAACTTCTTCCTCTTTTCCTTTTCACAGAACACCTGACTGACCCACCTCGCGGGCGGGCCCTGCGGCCACTCTGTGCAGGGAGGTGTCAGGCACATTTAAACAACACGGGACAGACCGGGGTCCCAGGTGCTGGGGCGTGACCGCCTGGAGGGCCTGGGGGTCGGGCTGCGCCCTGTCCTGCCTGTGGTGGTGAGAGAGTGTAGAACAACCACACGCACGCACACCCTCACACACGCACACAGGAGAGCGCAGCGCACACGGCGGCTGAAGGGTGGGCTGTGTCCACACCGGTCTCCTGGCGACCACTGTCCTGCGACTTGGGAAGGTCACGGGGGCCCTGGGCCATGTGCACACAGGTCCTCACCATTAAAAAAAAATGTTTTTATTGATTTTTTACAGCGAGGAAGAGAGAGGGATAGAGAGTTAGAAACATGGATCAGCTGCCTCCTGCACACCCCCCACTGGGGATGTGCCCACAACCCAGGTACATGCCCTTGACCAGAATCGAACCTGGGACCCTTCAGTCCGCAGGCCAATGCTCTATCCACTGAGCCACACCGTTCAGGGCTGTTTTTATTGATTTTTTAGAGAGGGAGGGAGGCATCAACGAGAGAGAATCATGGATCAGCTGCCTCCTGCACACCCCTCACTGGGGATGGAGCCCGCAACTCAGGCCTGTGTCCCGACCAGGAACCGAACCCTGAGCTCCTGGTTCATAGGTCGATGCTCAACCACTGAGCCGCACCAGCTTGGGCGAGCCATTTAGCTTTTAATTATTTTCTGTTAATACTCACAAATATAAACACACACGCAGATGTGTATAACACATTTTCATCCCCATATTACAATACAGCGAGTTTTAATTTTATGTAAAATTTTACATGACTTTTAATTTACAGTAAAATTTTATGATTTTATGTAGAACGGCAGGCCTTTTCCTCTCTTATCAGAGTAGATAGCCATTGGCTTGAAGAACATATTGCTCAGCACAAGGATGGAGTAAGCTCTGGATAGTGTGGCTCAGTGGGTAGAGTGCCGGCCTGTGGATTAAAGGATCCCGGGTTCGATTCGCGGTCAGGGCACAGGCCCGGGTTTCCTGGATCCCCAGTGCGGGGCGTTCAGGAGGCGCCGGTCCATGATTCCCTCTCATCGCGGATGTTTCCCCCTCTCCCTCGTCTCTGAAACCAGAATAGGCGTAGGATGCTAGCAGGAAGCAGGGCGGTCTCTGCAGGCACAGGAGTGCGGCTTTTGTCCTCGGGCAGCGGGAGCCTTGGGGCCACGAGGACCCCCGTCCTCCCCTCTTGGGGGCGGGCCTCTGGCTGAACTCGCAGGCTTGAGGCGGGGGCACAGCCGCGGGGTCACTAGGGACCTGCAGCTCCAGGCGCCTTGCGGAGACTGAGATGGAGAAGCGGGGCGTGGCCGTTGCCATAGCAACCGGTCCAGGGCTGGGGGCGTGGGGAGGTCAGACGCACCCGTCCTCACCCCCCCAGCCCCACCCCACCCCTGCGAGTGAGGAGGGGACCGGGATGTGAGCGCTTGTGTGATGGATGGACACACGGTTCCGACCGGGAGGCAGGGCTGTGCTGGGCTGGACCACCTCACACTGGGCGCTGGGAGGAGCCCCGCTCACCCGCCCAGCACCCCCTCCCCGGCGGGGCCAGCGTCCAGGACGCCAGGGTTTATGCGAGGGGAGAGGGGTCGCGCCACGCTTGCAGGATGACGCGATGTCTGTCCGCGTAAAACCTAACGTGACTGGTCCATCGATTCATTGTGTTTGACTGAGGAGCTCAGAGGCCCGGGAGCTGGAGGCTGCGGTGCGGGTTCCTGTAGACGCAGTCTCCAGCACAGAGCATCGCTCAGCTCAGCCTCAGCCTCACAGCCCACACCTCCTGCAGGCGGGTGTCCTCGCCGATGCGGGGGCCCGGCCCCAGGCTGAGTGTCTGCAGGGCTTAGGGGCCTGACCTCACCTCAAGGTCACACAGACCCTGCGCAGTCACTGCTGCTATCATTTCCCTCCCACCCACGAGGAAACCACAGCACACAAGGGTGTGGCTCTCCAGGCAGACGCCACCACAGGACTGCCCAGGACATGGCCACCATGCAGCCTCCCGGCCACATTCCCCTCCCTCCAACCTCCTGCCACATTCCCCTCCCTCCAACCTCCTGGGACCCTCTCCCCTCCAACCTCCTGGGACCCTCCCCCTCCAACCTCCTGGGACCCTCCCCCTCCATCCCAACCTCCTGGGACACTCCCCCTCCTACCTCCTGGGACACTTCCCCTCCATCCCATCCTCCTGGGACCCTCCCCCCTCCAACCTCCTGGGACACTTCCCCTCCTACCTCCTGGGACCCTCCCCCCTCCTACCTCCTGAGACACTCCTCCTCCAACTTCCTGGGACACTCCCCCTCCAACCTCCTGGGACCCTTCCCCTCCATCCCAACCTCCTGGGACACTCCCCCTCCTACCTCCTGGAATAAGGCCTCCATAGAAAGTGTCGCATGGACACTGGTTCCCAATGAGGTCACATTCTGAAGCACTGGGGACAGGGTTCAACATAGGAATTTGGAGGACACAGCTCTTCCCATAACACAGGCGCTCAGGGAGTCTTCCCACATAAGGTGAGGGCACAGAAGCCTGAGGAGGTGAGGGAGTGACCCAGGCAGGTGCAAGGGGCAGGGTGGGGGGCGGTGGTGCCCAGGTGCCAGGACCTGCGAGGAGACCTGCACGGCTCAGGGCGCAGGAGCAAGGCCAGTGGCCCCGGTGGCCCTGGTGTGAGCCAGGATGCTGGGCGTGGGGTTCCCGGTGGTGGACACATGGCTTAGGGTCCCAGGGAAAGGCCTGACCTTCCTCAGGAGCAGGAGCAGGAGCAGGAGCAGGAGCAGGAAGGCGCACTTGCAGGCAGGCAGGCAGGAGGGCTGTGGCTGGGGCTGGAGGAGCAGGAATGAACCGGCCACGTGGCTGGATTCTGTAGGAAGGTGGGGCCAACAGGACTTACTCTGGATTCAAAAGGGAGTTATGAGAACAAGCAAAGGTTAAGACTATCCCTGAGGCCCGGCTGGTGTGCTCAGCGGTTGAGCATCGACCTGTGAACCAGGGGGTCACAGTTTGATTCTCGGTCAGGGCACAAGCCCAGATCCCTGATGGGGCAGCCAATCAATGATTCTCTCTCATCACTGATTTCTCTCTCTCTCCCTCTCCTTTCCTCTCTGCACCGCAGAGACCTAGCGGTGCCCACAGGCTCACCCTGTGCCGATCGATCCTGGGTTGCAAGGCCTGGCTCCCCACCCCTAAGTGCTCCTGGGGGGCAGAGGTCACTGCCAGTGAGGACAGGCTTGTCCACCGTGTCACACGCAGAGGGTGGGAGGGGATCCCCAAGCACCAAAGCCACAGACAAGGCCAGCTGGACAGGGCCTAGGTCCTCCTGCAGTTCACACCACATTCACCCAAAAACCAGTTCCAAGGGTGCCCGCTGAAAGGTGTGCACAGAGGAGTGTGCACAGGAGTAGGTGTGCATGGAGGAGTGAGTGCACGGAGGCATGAGTGTGCATGGAGGAAGAAGTGTACAGGGAGGAGTGTGCACAGGAGTGAGTGTGCATGGAGGAGTGAGTGTGCACAGGAGTGCGTGTGCACAGGAGTGCGTGTGCACAGGAGTGAGTGTGCACAGGAGTGGGTGTGCACAGGAGTGTGCATGGAGGAAGGAGTGTACAGGAAGGAGTGTGCACAGGACCGAGTGTGGAGGAAGGAGCTGCCTGACGGATGCGTGTGCCCGGAGGAGACTGCGCGGAGGAGCGAGCGCGTGCGGGTGCGCGGAGCCCCGTCCCCGCGGGCGAGCGGGCGGGCGTGCGGGCGGGGCAGCCCGAGAGGAGCCGCCTCCCGGCCGGTCTCGCGTCGGGACCGCAGCGCCGAGTCCTCGGCTGCTCCGCGCAGGAGGCCGGGCACAGGAGGACGCGCCGGGAAGCGGGGCGGGAGCAGGATGGCGTCGCCCCCGGGCCCGGCCCGCACCCCGCCGAGCCCCCCGCGGATGCGTCAGGTGGGTGCGCAGTGCGGCCGCTGCTCCCGGGGCGCGCGGGGGGGGGGGCTCACACTCACCCGGGGACACGCGCGCCCACGGTCACGCCCAGGGACACGCGCTCCGGCGCGCCAGGTGCACACCCGCTGCCACGTGAGCGCCAGGGCGTGGAGGGGCCGCGGCCGCAGTGGCCATGGGGGTCCCCGGAGCGCAGGCTGGGCCCTGTTGGTGGTGGAGGTGCCCTGGGGAGCCCTGGGGCGGGGACCCCGGGGCTCAGGTTCCGGGAACGCGGGGCGGGGGGAGGTGGGCGCGCTGCGGGGTCTCTGGGCGCCGGGGCTGCAGTGCGCAGGGGCCGCGCCGTCTCCGCGGGCTCCCCGGCTGGGGCGCCCTTACGCACCTGGACATGAACGTGACCTGAAAACAGACACTTTGTGCCCCGAGGGAAGGGGTGGGACTTTAATTCCTTATCAGACCCGGGACCGGTGATGGAGGTGCAGGTTCAGATGCACGGGAGCTGGTTGTCCCCCTGAAGCGGGTGGGGGAGGCCCCATGCGTCTTGTGTCTGATATTTAGGCGCCTAGGAATGAAGGTGAGGCTGCTGGAAACTGATGGTTTTCGCCAACCTTGGTTGCTCTGCAAGGTCAGAGCTATGCACCCATTGTTTAAGTCGAAACGTTGTTAATTACAGCACCCCCCCCCCTTCATTGCATGTAAATTCTTGCTTGGAATTTCCTGCCTAAGGATATGGGTGTTTTTCCAAGAGACTCAATCAAAGGCTGGTGAGGCCCAGGCACAGTGGTCAGTCTACTAGAGGTAGACTCCCGCCTGGCCCCCCAGTTTCCAAATTGATTCTCTTCTAGTCTCTCTCTCTTCATTTTGTGTGCGGCCTCCTCCAGAACTCGAACTCTGAACCACGCTGGACGTGTAAGGGGCTCCCACATGAGACTATTGCTGTTGTCCATATAAGAGAAATCACATCCGATGCCAAAAAAATCTCCTTTTTCTATCTCATCGGCTGTGTCTGTGTGTCTGTCTGTGCACTTACAGGCACGTGGCAGAGGTAAACGGACGGATGTGGGTGTAAATAGAGGCACTCACATACTCACCGAGACACCTCATTCTATATTTAGACGCTCCCATTGATCGCCGCCGCAGGTCGTGTGAAATCAGTTACTAGGAAATATTTGCAGGAAAGGTCAGGTTGCTGTGCTGAGTGGTGCTATTTCAAGGCCCACAGAAATAGCAGCGTCCGATGTGACCGCGTCCTGGGTTCAGACGGGACAAATGCCACTGTCCAGGGCCTCCCTGTCAGGGCCTGGCGCGTCCGTTAGCACAGGATGTGGGGATGGGGTTGCTGGGATTGCTGGTCACGCTGGTCAGGCCCATTCATCCAGGCAGGAGGCCCACAGCGCTCACTGGCCACGCACCTTGCCTGCTAGTAATTTTTGAGCAAATTAGAAGGGAAAGAAAAAGAAAAAAAGGGTAAGAGTGAAGTGGCCCCAGTCACCGTGTATTTTAAAGGGATCGCTGTTTCCAGGACATTTCTCTGGTTCTTGAGTCTTGAATTTTTCAAGACAATTCTGGGTCGAATCAGCATTGAACTAAAATCGGAATTGGCTTTTTCTTTTCTTCATAAAAAATGGTCGAGCCCTGACCGGTTTGGCTCAGTGGATAGAGCGTCGGCCTGTGGACTGAAGGGTCCTGGGTTCGATTCCAGTCAAGGGCATGTACCTTGGTTGTGGGCACACCCCCAGTAGGGAGTGTGCAGCTGATCAATGTTTCTCTCTCATCGATGTTCCTAACTCTCTATCCCTCTCCCTTCCTCTCTGTGAAAAAATCAATAAAATATGTTAAAAAAAAAATGGTCGAGAGGAAAAGTGTAATTGAAACAGCGCAGGTCCAAGGCAGCGAGAGATTTTAATTAAAGACATTACACGGATTCTAACAGCAGAAACATTTGCTGGTCATAATTTTAATTCTGTGGAAGTTTTTTTATTTTTTGGTTAATCCTCACCCGAGGATATTTTTCCCATTACTTTTTAGACAGAGTGGACGGTAAGAGGGAAGAGAGAGAAAAACATTGATGTGAGTGAGTCACATCGATTGGTTGCTTCCCACACATGTCTTGGTAGGGCAGGAATCCAGCCTGCAAGCGAGGATTGAACCCACGACCTTCAGTCCGAGGGCCGACGCCCTATCCACTGAGCCCAACCAGCTAGGGCCGTACAGTATATGGAAATTTAGGAATGAAACCATTAGAAAGGCTTTTGGTGACCACAGATATAATTAGCTGGTAAATTAGTATATGTGGCTGCTAATTTTCATGAAAAGATGCTCTGTGAAGACTCATTGACTCAGCGTAATGTTTCATGCCCTACAGCAAAGAAGTGAAGTGGATAAAAATCTTTAATGAAGCCTAACCGTTTTGGCTCAGTGGATAGAGCGTCGGCCTGTGGACTGAAGGGTCCCGGGTTCGATTCCGGTCAAGGGCATGTACCTTGGTTGCGGGCACATCCCCAGTAGGAGGTGTGCAGGAGGCAGCTGATTGATGCTTCTCTCTCATCGATGTTCCTAACTCTCTATCCCTCTCCCTCCCTCTCTGTAAGAAATCAATAAAAAATATTAAAAAAAAAATCTTTAACGAAGACAAGTAAAGTGTTTGCAGTTGGAGATGTCCCAGGGTCCTTTCCACATTATTTTCCCTGCAGCTTTGTGTCTAGATTATCCCTCTACTAACGAGCTGAAAAGAATGCCTGAGTTCGCGTGGCCCTAAGCAGTCGCTGTGTGGCGGAATCTGTGTTTGCCTCTGTTCGATACCTTTCTGATATTTCCGAAATGTTAATTACCTTACGTACTCTTAGAGAACACGTCACAAGCTCTACGTATTACTTTGACAACTGGGTGTTTTGGGCAGAGATTTTAAAAAATATGTATTGTATTGATTTTGTTTAGAGAGGAAGGGAGAGGGACAGAGAGTTAGAAACATCGATGAGAGAGAAACATCGATCAGCTGCCTCCTGCACACGCCCCCCTGGGGATGTGCCCGCAACCAAGGTACATGCCCTTGACCGGAATCGAAACTGGGGCCCTTCAGTCCGCAGGCCGACGCTCTATCCACTGAGCCAAACGGGTCAGGGCGGGCAGAGATTTTTTTAATAAGCTTTTGGAAAATGCCGGTAATACAGCTTAATGTGTACACATCGTCCAGGCCCGCACAGTGTGGCTGAAACCGAGGGTTCCAACTCTTTTTAAGAAAAGGTATATTTCTTTGTTTTCTAAAAAAAAAAAAGATAATGAAGGTCCCGAAGTTTTGCTGACATTTTTAAACTTTTAAGTCAAACCAGTTACTCTTAGGCTGGAGGGGGTCCAAGGCTGTTACATGCCTCCGTGAGACAGATGGTGTTGAGATTCGGCCTTCCCCAAGATTCCTAACCGGTCAGCTACCAGACAGATGGTGGCAACCTGGAAGCTGTGAAGACCCCTGAGGGGGAACTCCCACAGCCTTCCGGAAACCTGCAGACCCCGGGCGGGAGTGCCCACTACGCATGCTCCCCCCCCTCACTGAACAGCTGTATAAAAAACACTCCTGCCCTGACCCGTGTGGCCCAGTGGATAGAGCGTCCACTCAAGGGTCCTAGGTTCGATTCCGGTCAAGGGCGTGTACCTTGGTTGCGGGCTCCACCCCTGTGGGGAGTGTGCAGGAGGCAGCTGATCGATGTTTCTCTCTATCCCTCTCCTTTCCTCTCTGAAAAAAAAAAAAATCAATAAAGTATAATTAAAAAAAAAACAAAACACATGTTACTCCTCCTCCGCGCGACTCCAGTGGTCCCTCCCCGGGGCCTCTGGCCTTCGCCCGGGAGCACAGAATAAATTCCCTTCCTTCAGTCTTCCTGATTCTCTGACTTAGTTTCCTCCTGCGCCGCGAACCTCACAGTTACCAAAGTAGAAAGGCAGATATTTTCAGGGTTTCAGCCTGTGCCGATGCATTGTCTGACTTTGTAAACGAAAATGTTAAGAAATGGCAGTTCTGCCCGGCTGGCGTGCGGCATGGCAAGGCTTAGCAATTAAGTGTCCACCTATGAACCAGGAGGTCACGGTTCGATCCCGGTCAGGGCACAGGCCTGGGTGGCGGGCTTGATCCCCAGTGTAGGGCGTGCAGGAGCAGCCTATCCATGATTCTCTCTCATCGTTGATGTTTCTCTCTCTCTCTCTCCCTCTCCCTTCCTCTCTGAAATAAAAGCAAAAAAGAGGATAATTTACTCAGACAGTAAAGGGATGGGAGAAAAAGGCAATGCATGGATGTAACAGTGCGTCAGCATAATTGGTTTAGATTTTTTTTAATAGACGCTTAATTTACAGACAGATTCACTGATAACAGTGTGTGAGTTTGACAAACCCTGTGCGCCTACCACCACAGTCTGGGCACTGAGCGGTCCCTCCCCAGACACCCCCGCCCCCTTCACCTCATCCCCCGAGGGCCAGGTGTGAGCCGTGTCATCGTGGGGCGGACAGGCCACTGCTTTGCGGGTCAGACGAAGGCCGTGTGGATCCCAGGCTGGAGCCGTCATGACCACAGCTGCTGTTGAACGCTGGTTACAGGTTTTGGGTGGACGTGGGTTTTCATTTCTCAGGGGCGTGTCCCTGGGCCGTAGGGGTGCTGGTCACAGGTGAGCGCGAATGATGCTCACCCTCCTGGCAGTGCCCGAGAGGTCCTACCCTCGGCCTCGCTGTTGTGGGTGGTTGCTATGGTTTCAGTCGTGCTCACTGGTGTGTAGAGGTATCTCCCTGGGTTTTCAATTTGTTTTTCTCGCATAAACAATGACAGCAAACACTTCCTTGGGCTCATTTGCCATCCTTACATGTTCTTCACTCATGTGTCCCAATATCTTGTCCATCATTTATTTATTTACTAGGAGCCCGGTGCACAAAAATTTGTGCACTCGGGGGGAGGAGGTCCCTCAGCCCGGCCTGTGCCTCTCGCAGTCTGGGACCCCTCGGGGGATGTCCACCTTCTGGCATGCCTGTCCAGCCTGAGTGAGGGGCTGAGGGCCGTTTTCAGGCTGCCCACAGCTCCCATTGACCCAACGTCCCAGCGAGGCTGGCTGGAATCAGGTTTCTGGGGTTTATTTATTTTCTATAATTGAAACTTTGTTACTTGGAGCAGAGGCCTAGGCAGGTAACAAAGCCTCCTGTTTGCTTCAGCTCCATGGCTTCTATAATTGAAACATTGTTGCCTTGATCAGAGGCCCAGCTGGCCTAGGCAGACAGTTTACTCCTGGTGCAACCGAAGCCTCCTGTTTACTCTAGGTCTGTGGCTGCTGGCCACCATCTTGGCTGGGTTAATTTTCATACAGCTGCTCTGATTGGCTGGTGGGGCTTATGTGTCTTGGAGTGATTTGCATATTACTCTTTTATTAGATTAGATTTAATAAAATGTAGTTTTGTTGATTTCAGAGAGGAAGGGAGAGGGAGAGAGAAACATCCATGATGAGAAAGACCCACTGATCGGCTGCCTCCTGCGCACTGCACCCTGGGGATCAATCCAGCAACCCGGGCCTGTGCCCTGACCGGGATCGAACCGTGACCTCCAGGTTCATAGGTCAACGCTCAACCCCTGAGCCACGCCGGCTGGGCTGTCTGACTGCCTTTCAGGTTGGATTGCTGCGTTCCGTTGTTGAGTGCAGAGAGCTGTCTGTGTGTCCTGGATGCAGGTGTGTGATTGGAAAGTACATTCCCTTAGTCCAGTTCTTGTTCGGTCTCCATACAGTTCCCGACTCGGTTCCTTTCGATCAAGTCCAGTCGTCGGCGTGGCTTCTGCCGTAGGCCGCGCTCTTATCTCCAAGAACCATCTCCCTGAGCCCAGATCACAGTGTCCCGTGTTTTCTTCGAAACGTTTTATGGTTCTGTCACTTGACGTTCCCCTCGCCCGTTTTGAATCGGCGTTTGTGGTGTGGACGCCCTTGGCCGTACGTCGCTCTGCTTTGCCTGTCAGATTGTGTTTGACTCTTTATTCAGAAATCAATGGGGAGCAATCAATGGACGTATTGGCACGAGTTCATTCTGTCCTCTGAGAGGGCTCTGTCCTCGGCAGTTAGGGGTTTGGGGCTTTTCAGATTTTAGGAAAGTCTGTGTCGTGTAGGTATCAAGGCGGCTTTGATGATAGTCACATGCCCTTGGCTTTGCTTGAAAATATTTACCTCATTCCCAGTCTAAACACCATGCAGAGGCCGAGGCCAGGCCTCAGGGTCGGAGCCGTTGGTGAAAGTGGAATGTGTCCCAGAAAACCAAGGAGACAGGTGGAGAGAGACAGGATCCTGCCCCATGCACCCCTGCCCCACACCTCCCTGCCCCACTGCCCCTGCCCCACTGCCCCTGCCCCATGCACCCCTGCCCCATGCACCCCTGCCCCACCCCCCCTGCCCCACGGCGCTGGTGCCACGGCTTTCAGCACAGTTCCTCGCAGGCTGCGCTGGGCCTGGGCCTGGGCATGAGGTGGGAGCAGACGGGGCCTCAGCTCCTTCCCTCGCTCCGGAGGACGAGAGGAACCTGCTCCATAGCGTTGTCACGCAGGGGAGGGGGGTGAGGTGGGGGGCGGAGTGCCGCCCCGAGGGAGCAGTGACCTGTGCCCAGCGGCACCTGCGGCCTTGCCTTCAGCAGGCTGCGTCCCTGGCTCCTGTGCAAGGACGCGTCCTGCAGTCCCAGGGGCTGAAATGACACCCACCACTCAGACAGCAGCTGCAGCAACAGGCGTGCGCTCTGCTCGTCAATGTACGTTTGCGTGTGTGAGGACTGAGGGTCAGCCAGGGACCAGGCTGGAGGTGACCAGGGCTGGGCTGGAGGTGACCAGGGCTGGGCTGGAGGTGATCCAGGCAGGAGGTGACCAGGGCTGGAGGTGACCTGGGCTGGGCTGGAGGCGACCAGGGGGAGGAGGTGACCCCCGGGCTGGGCTGGAAGCGACCAGGGGGAGGAGGTGACCCCCGGGCTGGGCTGGAAGCGACCAGGGGGAGGAGGTGACCCCCGGGCTGGGCTGGAGGCGACCAGGGGAGGAGGTGACCCCCGGGCTGGGCTGGAAGCGACCAGGGGAGGAGGTGACCCCCGGGCTGGGCTGGATCGGCTGAGGTTTGCTCGGCTCCAGGGCGGGGCCCAGTGCTGGCCGGGACGCTGCACGGGGACACTGGCCCTCACAGCTCGGGGACTGGCTTTTAGGGTTCACGCAGGAACATGGCACCCCTGTGTCCTTGCCCTGGAAGTCACACAGGGTCACTTCTGCCCGGGTCATGGAGGTCACGCAGCTTCACCCAGGTTCGGGCGGGCAGGCGGGGCCCAGACCCCAGGAGCCTGCGGAGCGAGGTCAGCTTCCCTGGGTAAGAGTGGCACCAGGGCGGGCAGAGCGGCTAGTGGCTGAGCGTCACTAGGAACCTGGAGGTCAGGGTTCGAGTCCCGCGCAGGCACAGGCCCGGGTGGCGGCTCCATCCCTGGTGGCAGGCGCTGCTCCTCTCGTCATTCATGTTTCTCTGTCCCTCTCTCCCCTCCGCTCTGAAATCGATGGGAATACATTTAAAAACAAAGGAAGAACACAGCACGCGTCCCCCCCTCGGAGGTGGGGACAGACACACAGGCCGCTGGTGCACGCAGTGTGGTTTTTGTCGTGGGGTCGGGTAGCGGGGATGTGACAGGCCTCGCCAGCAGGCGTTTCCCAGGGGCGCCCCCCCCCAGTCCCTGTGAGCCACTCGGTGCAGACACGGGTGCTTCCTGCTGGGATCTCAGGCTCAGTGGCCCTGCACGTGGGTTCTGCCCTCGGAGGGTGGAGCTGTTCCGGCTCTGGAGCCGCCACCTGGGCCTCGCTGGGCACAGCCGTGCTGCCACATGAGGGTGGGGGTGAGGGTGGGGGTGGGGGTGTGGGTGAGGGTGTGGG